>CACKRE030002233.1:152000-168256 GCA_902602495.3 Ectocarpus sp. CCAP 1310/34 | reverse complement strand
TTTTTCAACACATATATGCGGGGGGGGGGGGAAAGGGCGTCACGGCAGCAGAATGCATGCTCAAATACTACGATTCGGTAATGTGCTGAAAGGGCTAGTTGTATGTCTCACAAAATACCTGAATCAGTTGCGGAACCCCCATGATTCCGCTACACCACGCGACTCTTGTCGCGCGCCTGAACGGAAAAGGAACCTGAGTCAATTCCGATCAACTGAGTCTGAGGTCGATGTGTACCCAGGCAGATCATCAGTGTCGGACGCTAGCTAGAAGCAAGGCAACGTGAAGTGAAAAAGTGAAGTGATAATTTTTTGGATTCGCGGACTAGATAGAACCCCGCAGACGCCCTATCCCAGGGGGTTCCGCGGAATACGGCAATGCCGATAATTTCACTTCTGCACGACTGTTGCTTGACTTCCCCCATCAGCATGCCACTGCTGTGAGTGAGGGTGAGCCTTTGGAACCTGGAGGTCGTCTCGTCCCGGGAGAAGCAGTGAACGAGGTCTGGATCCCTAGTACTTCATTCACATACGAGAATGTGAGACAACAAACCGCAGTCATTGTGCACACCTGAACACAGCAGCCACCGCTACACTTCGTAGCAGGATGCGCCGCCGCTACAACGTTGTTCTACAGTGGGACTATGTTATGTTGCCAGTTACCACAGGCGTTGCCAATGAAGTACCATAGCTAATGTTGTATCGCTGGACAGGCCAAGGCCCTAGAGCCGTGCTTATACGCAGCAAGACCAAGGATGTATGTAGCCCGGTCTAGCTAGCTGGTTCGATATGTCCGCGCTCCAGCAGGGTCGCTACCGTTATCGAGTTGATGCGTTGTCAACCAGCATATCTGAGCAGCATAAGACAGGTCTAAACGCTGAACACCTTTTCTTTCTCCCTCTCTCGGCGCTGCCCCGATGCTACCGTTGTGCTGACCGGAGAATGTCAATCCATCAGCCGGCGACATCATCGACTCAATCCCCATCATTGCTGGTAGCGATTGCACCGAGCAAGTTCAAATTTCATTTTTCGAGGATAGCATTGGGTTGTCGATCGTTGTTGACATGCCTTCTGCGAAACGCACTCCTCAATGGCCAATTTTTCAACAGTTCTTGACGGGGAAATTTATTTCCCAAGCGATTTGGCCCTCGTTCGCCACCCCACTTGCCGCGCGCCGGGGTTTTGCCGTTAAAAGCAGTATGGCACACCTGGGGTCCCGGTTGTCAATGTCACTCATCAACACAGCAGTTAGGTTCGACGTGATTCATTGAAAGTTTTAGGGAAGCAGCTCTACAGTTAGGTGTCCGGAGAACAGCCAAGAACCACACCACAACAAGCTGGGAAAGGATATTGAGGCACACGCACAGGACTGGTATTGATGGAGTATGAGTTTTGCGGGCTTGTCGTCGTCGATACTCGGCGCTACAGGAAGAGAGGCCGCGGCAAGGGGATTCCCAGTTTCGATGGAGGCACGGCGAATACGCCACTTGATGGACGTAGGCTTCACGGGTGGCCAGAGGGCAGGTTGTGGGTGGGTTGTGGGCATCCACAAGGTAGGGCAGGTTGTAGACAGGGGTTGGGAGGAGACCCCAACCTCCGCCAAACGGCTTGGTTGTACAAGGACGGATTCGGAAGGTTGGGAGGCAGCCACAACGTCAGGCCAAACCTCTTGGTTGTGCAAGCACAGATCACACGGGTTGGGAGGCATCCACAACCTTAGGCCACACCTCTTAATTGTGCAAGCACTCATGCATGGCAAACTTGAAATTTGAAAATTGTGAATCTCAGGGAGAACAACTAACTATTCAGTGTCATATTTAGCTGGCACGCGGTTGTCAAGAAGCGGTCGCTTCCGTACAAACACGCGAGCGTGTTGGAGATCCCGTCTCTTTCAGACACACATACCACGGGAGCCTGCAGAGTGGGGAGCACCCTTGGCGTTGTTTGGCACCATGAGACTGGCTTTGAAATGGTCAACAGATCATCGTGGTAGACGGGTAACGAGTGCCGTTAGACTGTTGACTGTCTACTTGCCGACGACAGCTATGATGATAAGGACACAAGGACACGGATCCGTTGTTACTAGTCTCCTCCGCGGGCCCCCCTGTCAGGGGGCCCCGCAGAGGGCAATCTGGGATGTTCACCATCGTATCATCGTAGTGCTGCTGTTTTGCAAGCCCGAGACTACTCATGGCGATATGCTCTGCACATACCGGGCAGATAGAACGGTCGATGAACGGAAAAGGGCATACTCGCATAACCCAGCAGGACCTGATCGCAAGGCATGCTTTGCTCCCCGCCGAGAATGTCGACGTTTACACTGGTGCCCGGTCGCTCACGTTAATCTGTTCTGTTATTTCGTCGACCTCCCGCAGTTGAAAGTCCCCCGATGCGCAAGAGTATCCTCTTACTAGAGCGGCTGCACTTCCGTAAGCTCAAGACTCCAAAACTTCGACACCCCGTGTGGGTCGAAATTCGCTGATCGATGCAAGGCCCATCGGTGTTCATCGTGTCCGGTGAAGCCAAGGGGAACTCGGTTCTATTCGTTCTCGCAACCGGCTGCTTCTCGCCGTCGCCACGCCGAACGCACTCCTCGAAATCGTTTTCGTTCGCCGGACGAGACACGTCATGTCTTGCCAATCAGTTGCAGCCATGGAGGTGTAGGTGGTCGAATCAACTGCGACACCAGACTCCCGCCTGCTGCTTGACGCTTGTGTAGCCAATGGCGGGCTTCGGGTACCTCCTGGTGGACGATATCAACAAGAGAGATGGCCAACACCTGAAGGTGACGTGTCAGTGGGAGTGGCTGATTCTTTGCAGAACTGGAACTTGATCGCCGACCCCAGAAGCTCTTATGTTGTAGGCCGTTTAGTGCTTCGTAAGGAAGATGGTGAAACGAAGTTGTAGCTCAAGCAATCCGGAATCAAAGTAGTTCGTCGATGTTTTCTTCATCGAGAAGAGAAGGGAATGTAAATGAGCACGAACGAATGACACCAGAGAGAACAGGGAGGTAGATGAAGTATATCGAGACAACACTTCGACACCCGCGTTGCCTCGAGTGACACCCGGTGGCGGTAGGTGTAAGCGTTGAAACGGCCATTGGATTCACTTCGAACACCTTTAGGTTGGAAGTCTTATAAAACCGATCGGCGACGAGGTTTTACTGGAGGAGCTCTATTGTGACTTTTAAGGTTCACCAGACCCTCCCTAAGCGCACGATGATCGGGGTGAGAATTTCCGCTTTCCAGCTGAAGTGGCCTTTCTCGGGCGTAGGCAGCTGGTGACCTACGGAAGCGACACCGACAGCGTGCGAGAGGGCGAAAGTGAAACCTTGTTGCGCCATTGATTTCACACACATGCATTACGTGTAGCAATAGTCCTAGTAGGGATCGCAGGGAACTCAAGATGAGTGTACGTAGCCGTACCAGACGAACTTCAACCAGCGACACGTGTTCTTCACTTCACCGCCCCATTCATTAAGGAGGTTACTGGTTTTTATGAAGCCTGCTCTCCGATGCTGTAGATTTTCGCCTGCCATGACACCCCCTCCTCGCCGCACCTTTCGATCGACGTGCGTGCTCAGCAGCGGAACGCCTACCTAGCCTCTCTATCCTCGGCATTGTTGTCATTCTCACCCAACGCATTTTTGGGGTGGTGTTGACTCGCTCTCCTGATTGCAGCTGATGTTTCAGATTGAGTCCAGCTGCGCCAGCAACGCATGAGAGCTGATACCGAGGACGCGAAGGCTTTACAACTCAAGGGTGAGGTGGTCTCGGGCGACCGAGTGTCCTTGCAGCAGGAGATCGGGCTGCTTCCGAGGAGGAACGAGGACCTGGTTGCCGACGAAGGTGACAGACGGGTGCAATGGCCGGAGATCATTCACTCTCTTTAAACCATCGTTGACTTTTCTGAGATCTTTCCAGCTCGCGGCACGTTCGGCGTTTGATCCCGTCCTTGTGTTTGTTTTTGGCCATATGGTGGCTGGCTGCCCACAACAAGCGAGACCATCGCGGCGAGGTGGATCGGCAAGTACAACGTAGTGATTGCAGGAGCTGTGAATAATCACGAAACAGGCTGTCAATTTTCGCATCTCGGCTTCGATACGGTAGTGTGCGCAGCGATTTGTCTCGTTGTTGATGCGGATACCGGAGTATTTGTACAGCAGTCCCACGTACTTGTTTGCATTTTTTCTGTTTGCGCCGCCTGGAGTCGAGTCCCGTGAATGTGTCTATTCCGCACAAGGAAGCCGCCGTTTTCTTGTGTTGAGGAACATCCGTGGCTTGAGCCCTTGCTGTTTCGTGAGTTTTCAAAGCTCGCTGTCAAATCTTGCCGTGTTTCTCACCCGCGGCAGTGCACCGCCTTAGTTCGAGTGACTCTTCTACTGCGCGTGGGAGATTATCTCATGGTGCAGGCAATGGCCGGCAGGGACAGGCATGCGTACATCCCAGCCATGACTTTCGTGTGTTACGACACGAGCGTCAGCCTTCTTCGGCAGTCCGCATCGTGATATATCTCACTCAGTCTTTCGTTGATCTGGATTTGGTCTCAGGCAATAATTTGAGAATAGTGGCTCGTGGCTGGTGAGTCGGCAGGGTTGCTTCGTTCAAAGTGAACCGAAACCATTGGGTACGTAAAAAATGAAGGGGCGGACCCGACAAATGTTAGAGTTAAAACATGCAAGTCGGCGCGGGCGTCATGGATCGATCGGTGCCTGTCGTCCTCGCGAGAAGCAATCTTCACCAGCAGAAATTGTCCACCCACAGCTGGTATTGTTTCACTATTTAATGCAGTAAACTCAAGCCCTTTTGGCACATGCCGTTCAGTGTGCGGACCAGACAGCCAAACGAAATCGCCTTAGCAAGGGCAACGTGGCATAGTCGCCCTCCTTACCCCGCGGTGTGAGAGCGACGACGATGGTGGGTTTCCTCCAACAAGTCACGATGCACCGGGCATCGCCCAGTCTTTTCTCATATCCTACGAGAGGTGCCACGTGCAAGTGGTCGAAGTAAAATCAGCACAAATCGAGCGGGATGCATTTGGCATTTAGAACAGCGAAAGTCTTGCACGTCTCTAGGAGCATGATGCGCGTTTTGGTGTGGCGCAGATTCGCTCATGGTTTCATTTTTCTAAACACAAGTCGAAGGAATTTTCCGTTCTTCAATAGCAAACAAGAGAGCAGCTTCTCTTGTGGCGATGTGATGGGAGACGGGCCATTTCGTGCTTAGAGAATGCACCGAAGAATGTGTATGAACGGTCTCGTGGGAGTAGCCGTAACCACCGCCGCCAATATATTGAGTATCCGGAAAGGAATGCAAAACAACACAAAACCTCTTCGAGAAATTGGAGGTTTAGCTGAGATTCACCGACAAACCACTGAGTGACGACGAGATGCAAGCGTATCCGGACACTCGCAAACTTCCCACATACCAAGAGCCTCGCGAAAGTGAGTGCGCATTTTGAAGAGTGGGTCATTAGAAAACACGAACATCCGCCCCCCCTGAAATGTTGGTGATCCCCGTTTTGACATTTGTTATGCACTACATTCTCACTTCTTTGCTCTAGCCACCGCCTAGTAGCCTTGCCCGCAGCATGCGCAAGAATTCTTCGACACTCTTAGGCGTGAACCCGACGGAACGTTTTTCAAGCAGATCTCCCTGTCTCACCGGTGGCGGGAGTAGGATGCGTTGCTTTTCTCCAAGCTGTCGGCTACATCGCTGCGCCTCTTTCAGGTCTCGCTCGTTCTCTTTCAGCTTGGCCTCATTGTTGGGCATCGATCGCTGAAAGTCGGACGGTTGTTCGCTCAGCTTGGCTGGGGAGACAAGGCAGCGGCGGGAGGGGTCAGCTCGATTTCCTTCGTGGCGTTTTGGCCATTTCGACGAGTGGATACTACGCATCCTCCCTAACCTTGGGGAAGATTCCAGACAAATATTTCTCGGGTGCTCTGTGCGTGCCTTACCATCCACGGCAACGGCGCTCGCTCGCTGGTCGTCTGTCCCCACCTCTGGGGGCAAAAATAGAGCTGTGACGAACACCCTAGTAGGCTGCAACGGCGTGGGTTGCGCCGCGATCCTTTCCCCGAAGAGCTGGAAGATTTCAGAGTCTTCGCTGCCCGAGCGGCCGAGATCCAGGCTCGCCTTCACGCCGTGGAGGCCGAGTCTCAGGCCCAGAAGCAAGAAGACGCCGCGAGCTCATGGAAGCAGCAGGTCCACCAGCGGGAGATTGATTCCTACAAGGTGCCGCTGATCTCTTCATTCTGAAATCCGTGAGGTTTCTGACGAACAACACGTAGGTGTAGGTGCTCGAAGTGCGCGATATACTCCAGTTATGTAGTAGCTGTGCCTTGTTTGCTCGAAACTTGGAACTCTTTGAACTTGGTACGTGCTTCTATCACGGCTCGTGTGGCTGGCTACTACTCCTTTGTGGTGGTGGGTCCTGAAAGGGGGTAAAGCAAGTCGGGTTCACCTCTCGTGTGGTTTTGGAATTGCTCCGCTATAGCCAACAATCGCTCATGCTGCCCCCCACTCTCCGCCACCTGGTTTCTTGTGCATGACTGGCACGAAGCTCGGCAACCCGCCCATCTCGCTTGCCGTTCGAACCTGAAATTTCGCATGCGTACAACTCATGCTTGCCTTCCGCGCATGTACGTGCTTCGGCAACGGGATCAAAGATTGAATCGCAGGTGGACATTGGTCCACCTCGTCTCGCCCTCGTTGCCCCGGTTTCCCTTTGTTCCTGTTGATGTTGTTGTTGTGATGGTGGTGGTGGTTAAGCCCACCTCGCTCTGTGGAACGCGGGTTTGAGCCATTAGTGCCAACAAACTCTAGCACGCGCAAGCACTGACTCTTGGTCGCGTTCTGCTGCACTCCCCTCTTCTCCGGGCCTCCATGGTCACTTCATATGCAACACTTTCAATACCGGTGGTCGAGTAGATTATGTCGTGCGGGGTCGAGAACCCTCACTCCGTGCAAAGGGGGTGACCGCGTCATGTTGTCAAGCACCCTCGAGGCAATTACACAATGCCTCTTGCTGTCTCTGGAAAGCACCAGAAATATATTTAGTCATACGCAGTTGTCATCGGTACGCAAGGAAGTAAGCACAAGATGCCGAACACCCGTGGCAGGATGCCGCGCACCCTTCATGCGACTCGCCGAATACCTCACGGTGCTTCGAGCTTGGTGATGTGAGAGCCTGGTCCGGTGAGAACCCGGCGTGCTCTGTTCCGGCTTTGTAGGGATGCGAGGTCAATGGTCGAACGACTACGGCATGCACGACTATGAGTACCCCCCCCCCCCCCCGGTGTTTGCCATCGGGGTTGGTTTTCATCGCTTGGCAACGATGATGTAAAACAAGCCGATCACTTCGTAAGCTCGGCAACGAGGTTACCGCTTGTGTGTGTTTTTTGGCGGTGATCATTTGGTGGTCGAGTAGTGAGGTTGTGCGGGGTCGAGAACCCTCACTCCGTGCAAAGGGGATGATTGCACCACGTTATGTTGAAATCGTCAAGCAACCTTCGAGGCAGATACACAGTGCCTATAGCTGTCTTTGGAAGTGAAACCACCAGTAGTATAACTCATACGCAGCAGTTATCCGTATGCAAGGAAGTAAGCACAAGATGCCGAACACCCTCAGCAGGATGCAGCGCAACCTTCATGTGACTCGCCGAATACCTCACGGTGCTTCGCGCCTTGTGATGTGAGAGCCTGGTCCGGTGAGAACCCGGCGGCATGCTCCGTCCCAGCTTGGTAGTGATGCGAAGTCAATGATCGAACGACTACGGCATGCGACTATGAGTACACCCCCCACCCGGCCCCTGTCCTTGTGCACCAGCGCAACGGCGCGGGTGGCAAGAGCAGCGCGGAAAACCCTCGGGTAGACAAAGGAAGCGGAGAACAAGCATCAAACCCATCAGCAGCAGCAGCAGCAGCAGCAGCAGCAGCAGCAGCAACGACAGCAGCAACACGTCACCGCGCTTGAGAATAAGGTGCGGATTCCAACGTTTGAAGCGCAGCAAGGAACACGGTTGAGGTACGTCCTCTGAGGCTGCCTACGCGAAACGAGCATCTTGACAGTAGCTCTGGCACCTTGTCACATTTTTGTAGAACACGCGAGAACGCAGTTGAAGATAACCCCGTATCTAAATATCAAGCAAGTTCATTCGCAGTCCCACTACCTCCTTCCGTTGCTTCTATCTGCATACGTCCCATCCAGCTGCTCTACCTGTTGCACCTTGCTTGGTCTCGTTTCCGTACTTCGGATATTCAACCACTTCGAATGGCGCCCACACAGGTTGCAAGCACCCCTCTTTTCGCAGGGAGAGCGCTTTGGATTGTGCTGGTCCGCGCGCAGTCGATACACTGCTTACCCTCAAAAACATAATTTTCTGTTGTGCCTGCTGTTAGTAATAGGTCAAGGCCGGTTGCCTCTCTCAGTTGTCTCCCTCATGGATACGTCGGTACTCACCCAGCCAATGAAACATGTGTTTCAGTAACGGGAGATTTCGAAACGTGTCTTGTCCCAGTTGTACTGTTCGAAAGCTGTGTATGTATCGCGTAAAACATGATTTATTGTAGTCGTTGGTTCTGGGTTCGTGTCGCCAAAAAGACCCTTGTACTACCTAGAAAGGCAATCGCAATCGTGCCTGGTCTGCACTCCCCCGTACGTAATGCCTCTCGCGGGGTTTGCACACGATCTTCACTGTACTTGTTCAAGACGCATATTCTCTGGACTATGCGTGAGTGAAGATGTTTGTTTCGATGTCTACTCTAGCTTTGGAAATAATTAAGTTCGTCCTCCATGAAATTCTCTACCTAAGCGCGCCATGTCTGAGACCCGTCCACACGTTGTGTACAGCTAGCCGGCTTCTCCCCTGCATCCTTGATGCGTGCTTGCAGTCATGGCGCTATCTGGATATTCATATCTACCATAGCCTCGTGATCGCACAGGGCTTGTCCACTCGCTGTCCATGTTTGCATATCATGGCAACTGCTCTTGCAACCTCTGCCTGAATGACAACCTATCGCAATTTTCCGCAAAGCTGTTGAGTGAAACATTTGCCCAATGCTTCATTCACCTGGTGCCTCGTGGAAAACCAACGCAGTGACATGAAACTCCTCTGCCAGGCCATTGCCGCTTTGTCTTCTGTGCATCGCCACGTTGGTGCCATGGCAATGATTCCTGTTTTCCATGTGGGTCTGCCCTTGTCTATGAATACCTGCGCAGGCACAAAGTCGTGCCAGCATGCCATGACGGTGCCACTCACAGGGACTCGTCCCTTCACTGTTCCCGCCCGTTATTTTTCTCTCTGCATGCGGGCGCGGTTTCGCCCTTCATGCCACGCACGTCGTGCTGTCGCGTCATCGTCAGATTGCTCGCCCGGACGACACTTCCAACAGGAAAGTGGAGTACATGAGCCAGCTCTAGGAGCATGCCAACAGCGTGGAGGCCATTAGCGAGGACCTCAGGAAGGAGGTAGGAATGCGTGCTGCGGCACACCGTAAACGTCAATGCTTGAGAACGTGCTTGCGTGGGAAAAGAAGAACAAGTGTGCGGGGGGACCAAGGTGAGCACAAGCACACATACACACGCACACACCAATTTTACGCCGATGGGGGGCTGCACATCGCCACTGCCTGCAGCTTGATGTGGATGGGTGTTTGGGGAGGAGATAGAGGGACGGGGTGGGTGTTAGTAAAGGCTTACCCTATTAGACTACTACTCAGTCAGCGCTGACGCAGTAGTCTAATGGGGTAAGCCTTTACTAACATCTGTTAGATGTACGACATATCCACTGAGCTGAACAGTCAGCGCTGACTGAGTAGTCTAATGGGGTAAGCTTTTACTAACAGTGGGGGTGGGAGCACCGAAATTGTGAAGCAAAAAGATGCCCATAGCACGCGTTCTACTGTAGTATGTCGATGACAGACGTTTGGGGTTGTTCTTTTCATCCACCTCCCGTGATCAATGGTATAGTCTATACGGTGCAAGCAGGATGCTCGGCGTTGTGAGGTGTTGCAGACGCAGATCCACGGGCTGGGGGTGGTATTGATTCTCTCCGCGCGCTACACACAGCGAACACGTCGCTTCGTGTGTGAAACACTTGAAGACTTCTCTGATGCTCCGGGTGAAAAAAGCTCAGATGGAGTACGGTACATACGTACGTAGTTCGACGTCGTAATTGTTGCCCTTGACGTTCCAACTATCCAGTGTTCAGCTCGTAACATTGTCTAGGGTGCCATGTCACAGGATACACCGAGCATTAGTATGGAGGGCCGGAAAGGGTGGGTTTGGCAAGAACAGCGGGCGGGTCAGTGAAGGGCAATCCATGTCATGTATGTACATGGGTCCGCGGGGAGAACGATGGCTATTTCGACCAGCTGGATTCTTATTTTCTCTACAGCTTCAACTAACTACATCTGTGATGTTCACCTGGGTAGCACACCATTGAAAGGCAGCAGCAAGAACCTTCCGGGGGTCTGGTTAAAAGGATCCCCAAGGTTTGCGGTGCATATTACACTCGACGGCTGTCGTCAGGGACAACGTTCGGCGAGGATAATGAACCGCCATCTGCCTCCTGCTACCCTCCTCACTCCACGTACATCAGTGTCCACAGGTGACACAGCACAGAAACGAGGGCTACGCTTACCATGTACGGTGCGCGTACGGACACATGTCTGTACAGCGCGGAGTCTCGATCGGCATCGCTACCACCGGCGGACATCTTGGTAGCAGCAGCAGCAGCAGCAGCAGCAGCAGCAGCAGCAGCAGCAGCAGCAGCAGCAGCAGCAGCAGCAGCGCGGGAAGCACCGGTTCCTGCGGCGGCAACAAAGCCCGCCGCTGGGGAATTGAGGGCGGCCAACCGGCAGTCGCCAGGCGAAGAGCGGTAGATATGCAGGGGGGGCAGTGACACACGAAGAGCGAGAGATGCGGACGAAAGAGGCGCTGTATCACCTCACAAGTATGCCTGAGTGCGTGGAGACACCGCGAACAGCGCGACCAACAGACAACAGACCGAAAAAAAAGGTTCGGCCCAAGGTTCAGGTTCCGAACCAGCATCGCGCTCTCTACGGTGGCACGACCCAGCGAATCCAACATACACTGCCCTGCCATGCCGAACTCCACAGGACCGGGGCTGGTCTCCTTCGCTGCGGTAGCGCTGACCACGCTGCTGCTGTGGTGCTCAGGGTTCATGATGACGGCTGCCCCGAAGGGTCCTCCGATGAGCGCGAGAAGAGGGGACACTCTATAAGCGCAGCAGCAGCGCAGCTGCTAGCGTTGCGGTTGGACGGCCGGTGCCGGAGAGCGCGGAAGCAGCGGCGGATCCCTTGGTGGAGACAGGTGAGGCCTTCAGAGGGAAGCCAACAGAGGGTGATAGGGACAGAAGAGAGCGTGAAAGTAGGACGCACGATGTGCTAGCGGATGGAACATGCACGCTATTCCAGGTGGGAAAACGTCAGCATGCGTTTTGGTCGTAAAAGCTGAGATACCCGCACCACTTCTCTTGGTGTGCTAATGATGTCCTTCACTGTTGATGTTCTACAATGTAGATGCTATCGATATGGATGGCTTCAACTAGCTGACAGGTGCTAGACGCGTCATTCAAGCAAGACACAGGGGAGCTGATCCCCCTCGATTTATTGGGAGTGTTGCCGTACATCTTAGATCAACACCAGCAATATTAGATCCAGAAACATGCCAAGAGACACTGCGACGTTTTCCTGTGAAGGCCGGATATTACAACACACGACATTGTGGAGAGTTTCTCCCCGATACTTTCTTCGTTGACCCAGTAGATAAAGGGATTACAGGGGAGCTGGTTTGTGTACTTGTAACTATCTTGAAGCAGTCCTTTGGATAAAATGCCAATGTAGTCTACGTAGTTTAAGATTGACTCGAAATACGCCCAGTACCCAGGCGGTTTCCCTCCACTCACTTCAAAGACCCGAACACATCCTGCTCGACTGTGGCTATATCTCGAACGGGTTGTCTTTTTGTGCTTGTATTTAGTTTTCCTCTTGTGTGCTCTGTGCCCTACCATGTTCCGCCCCGTGTGCAAGTATGTACCGTCAGGTCTTGGTAGTGTAAGGCTCTTGTTGTGGCCGGCCTGTGGGCAAGTCTGTTTCTTAAGGAGAAGAGACAAGGAGAGAGAGAGGAAGACTACGGAATACAATAATTAGCCCAGTTGGATTCAATCACCACCACCCCGATTCGCTACACGAAGCTTCGGCACGTACTGTTGTTCCTGCTGGTTCTTGAAGAGGTAGAGGGCCACGTACGACTGTTAGGGGGGCAATCTTGACGGCGTTTTGTGGCTATGAAAAGGTTTTATGTGAATCGGAAACGCGTTCAATCTTGGAATCATATACAGCACTCTGAGCTGAGCATTTTCGAAACAGCACGCCACTAAAATCTGAGAACGTCTTTCACCCGAAGTAATTTCCTTTATTTTCAACGAGCATTCTACTATACAACAACGGATTAGTATTGCCGGAGTGCCACGTGTTTTGACCACCCTGGGCAGGCACTGCTATAAGTGGCATCGTGAGGCACAAATGCCGCCGACGGACGTCCACCTTCCTACTGTAGTATTGGTGATGGCGTATTGTAGCAGGTGATTGCGTTGTATACTTCTTGTTTGCACGGTGGTGCCGCCGTCTGTACTTGTGTGCAAGAGACTACCGCCCTTTCTTTGTTGTTTGCGCGGAGTACCTGAATGAGGCGAGAACCAGACCGCCATCACATCGTTGTGTGATTATTGGAGTGTTGCATGCTCAGACGCACGAGTTTGTTCAACAGCAGTACTATTTCGGTTCCCAGTCAAAGGTGTGACATGCATGTTCCAACACCCCAACCATACTCGCGCTCGGCGGACGGACTACAGATGATGATGCAACACAAATTGGTGACATACATCCCCCCGTCCCCGTCTGCAGACTGGAGAAACGGCTGCTTCTGGCATGTGCACCCCGAGAGGATGAAGGCAGAGCAGGCTATCCTCGGCAAGTCCGTGATGTGTTTAAGTGTTTGCATTCTTTGATACTCGTCCCGATCTGACTGTTGTTTATTCTACTTGCACTTGGTTTGTTGCGCGACCCTTTACGTCCAAAACTACAACTGGCTATGTTTCCTCCAATTCCTTGGTTTTGCTCACCCTGCATTCAGCCATTTATTCAAACCAGTGATGCTAGACTATTGGGCGAATACTGGCCTTTGCCCGTTGAAAAGCCTGGTACCCGTGCATACCCCACCGCATTGCATGAACTATTGGGGTCCCAGCCCAAGTGGATGCTTCAGCCCCGACACATACAATTAAGAGCGGGATACTCGTTCATTTTCGCCTGTCTGCCTTCCTTCTTCTGCATCGCCCTGTAGGTCCACCGACGCGCTGGATTCCTACGGAGGCTACGGCGGGGCGAAGAAACACTTCCAAGGGGACAAGCTGTGGTACAACAACATGTGAGGGATCGGCGACTACGGCAAGGCCGGCGCCGGAGAGGTGGGTGCGATTTGTGTAAATGTAAACAGCAGCACCCACGGGACTGACTCTAGGGAATGAAGGTACACAAAGTTCAAGCCCTAAGCCCAATATTTTGTTTTCGGTGCAGATGATGGTGTCGTACACAGACGGTGGAAAGCTGATTTCTTGCGATACCATCGTGAGCGTGCGAGAAGAAGCGACGACTAGCCTCCGAGCTCACTCGGGAGGTTTCGGAGGCCTAGCGGTATTACCACCTCTACTGTGCTTCGACAGCTAGAACCGAAAAAATCATTCACCATCGTGCGCGGCTGCTGTCAGTGCTCGAGTCTAGACGCGCCGTCATGGAAGAAGGTGATACAGGACAACACCTTGACATCCTCGAGAACTTCCAATCCGAACAAAATCTGCAAGCGCTTCATATCTCACCTTCAGACTCATCCTCATGGTACGAGGTGGAAACTTACAACGATAGAGCACGCACCGTCTTCGTCGCATCAAGTCGCGGAAATTGTCAAATTTTCTCTCCATCTCTTCTCTCATTCCGGTGCATGTTGCAAGAGGACGTGCGGCTATTGTGATCCCTACACGTGCTGCCGTGGTAGGTCGTGTCCGTGAGAATTCCTGCGTCCAAAGTTTTCCGAGGCGTACCTCGACATGTTCTCCAGATATGACAACGGAGCCGGGCGGATTTTCATGGATCGGCGGGGCCGAAAAGTCAGACGGGCGGGTAGACAGACCGAAACACCTACACGAGTGAAATTGTTATTGCTGTGCACAGTTTGCACAGATATTTAGAAACCACTCGGGTACCCGGCAATCGTTTTCTGTGGTATATGATTATGCTGATATCGGTTCTGTTGTTGGTGTATTTTTGGCAAGTCCAGAAAAATGGTTTCTTTCGGTTTCCTTAGATGGATCACTCGAATCCATTCATGATTAGCTGGAGTGTCGTTTTCCTTGTGTCCAGGACCAAGGAAGGGAGTACAGGTCTCTGCTGGGCGTGAGAGGTGGGTTTCCGGGGCCAACCGCTGATGCCATTAAACCAGATGCCTCCGCGTGCGGGCTGGTGCTGAGAGAGGGGAACGGAGGAGACCCGGACACTCTCATGAGGGACACGGTAAGTAGGACGGCAGCACTGCTGAGTGGTTGTCGCCTGATCCGTTGGGTGCGTTCGATTCCTCTCCTGTCGTAGAGAAACGGCCAGGAGGCGATCACGACCGCAATATCATGATCCCACCTTACCCTCGAAAACAACACGCTTGTGTCGCTTGTGTGTGTGTGTTTCGTTTGAAGGTGTTTGTCATGGACACGGCGACGTTTCCGTTCTTCAAGGGCGAGATCTACCACCAGTTCCATAACGAAGTGTACGAGGACTACGGCCGCAAGTACAACAACCTCCGGAAGCAGTACACCAAGGGGAGCACGATGCAGGAAACCGGCTGCCCCGAGAAGTCCATGTAGCGCAAAAGGCAGCGTTTGGCTTTGTTAAGAGAGAATCACACGAAACGAATCGCCCCATTCGGCGAACCCGCAGCCTCGAACGCGATGGGTTGTTTGATTATTGTAATGGTGCAGGTGCAACGGCTCGGTTGCACACGTAGATAGATGCATGCGGTTGTCGTTAGTATTTGGGGGCTGAAAGTACTTGCGTTCGAACCTACCCAAAGCCTTGGGCCCTGCTCAGGCGAGGTTTGGTGTGAGTGCGCACCTCGTCCCTGATGAGCGGTTCATGCGTGTAGCCATGCCTCGAAAGTAGCCCGACCAGGAAGCGAAGGTTCAGGACACCGGCCTGGCAACTCAGCACGCTTCAGTTCGAGCCGAACCTGGCCGTTTGTTGCCCAAGCGTTGTTAGCAGTGCCCTCCGAGGGCAGGGGCAGGCAGGGCAATAACCCCAGGGGGAGTGAGTCGGTCGGCAGAGCTACCGTCAAGATGTTCGGTACTCGTCGGGCGTTGTTTTTGAAAGATGCAGTAGCTGCTGTTCAGGCTATAGAATTCGTTAGTACTTCACTATTGCCCTTTTCCGAAGCAGCAGTAGAGGTGGAGAAGGTCGAGCTGCAGGAAACCAGCTTTTGAATGTAAAAAGATTCAAATTGTGCGTTTTGTGCACCTTTAGTCTTGTGTGCCTTGCCCTCTAGCCAATTGCCAACCCACACGAGCATCAACAGCCGCATGACCCAATCAAAATATATGATCTCGCCTAGGCTTTTGAAGTGAGAGCAAGGCCGTGCAGGTTCGACCAAGTCTAAACAGGGTGCCCCGGGGGGCCCAGTGACAGTCCAACCGTTAACTTCCCCTTTTTCATGTTTAGGGTACGAGCGGGGTCAAAAGCCCTACAAGAGGGAGTGTTGTTATCCCCTGGATGATTGGAAGAACGTTCATGCAATCGAGCGCCCGCTGCCGACTGGGGCGATCCTTCGATGCAGCCTTTGGGCAGGATTGAAGTTTTGATAAACGCCGTAGGCTGAGGGCAGTACCAAAAACTGAACAGTATGTCTTCCAACATCGTTCCAGAAAAAACAGCAGTAGAGGACAGCCGGACGCCGAATCTTCAATGGCCAGTCCGACATCAGCCCCCAGCAGATAAAGGGGAATGAAAGTACCTTGAATGCCAGTCCAGTATCCAGCAGGTGCCATGCGACCAGCAGTACTTGTTGCTCTGTTCAACTTGGAAAGCATCAAAAAAACATCATTGTGGATTATTGCTACAGTATTGGTGCCCGGAATCATAGAACTCTCACTTCCTCGCTCTCTCTCTCTCTCTCTCTCTCTCTCTCTCTCTCTCTCT
>CACKRE030002233.1:94633-116636 GCA_902602495.3 Ectocarpus sp. CCAP 1310/34 | reverse complement strand
AATCGCCTAGCCCCCCCTATCCCCCCCCCCCCTCGCGGGGTTCGAGATCATGGCCTTTCGAATCGTTTTCATTGTCTATCCGCACCGAGACTGAAATATCTTCATTGGTCTGTCGGGTGGCGCGGTCGATCTCAAATAACACAAAAACTGGACTGACTTGTTTTCATTGGTCAGCCTGTTGGCGCCGCCATGGCCAGCGTAGCAGACAGTGAGACTCACGTACTCCCATTGACCAGCCGGTCACCGCGGTCGATGCAAAACAAAAAAAACACGCACACACAGACACGCGCTGGGACGGGCGTCATTTCATCGGTCAGCAGGCTACATCGCGCAGTCGATGCCAACATACACAAAACACACACAGACACACATACACACGCCGCACCTGCCAGAGAGCCCCTTGATCTCGCGGACGCCGTCGGGAGTGGTAGTCACGGAGACCCCGTTGAGCACGGTGGAGGTGTCCACGTCCCCGGATCCCGTGCAGTCGACGATGTCGAGCACCTTCGGGCTACCGTCCGGGCACACCTGACGTTGGTTGTTCATTGGTGTTGTCTCGTAAGTCTTCTTTAACGTACACATACGAAAACGACCAAATGGCTGATTGAAGACATGCGACAGTTTTTCAACGACGAACACAGCGATGAGGCATGTAGTCGCCGAAAATAGGGAATTGTGTCTGTTCGAATCGCTCTGCGGCCACGAGAACTTGGGATGACAAGGCAACGGCCGCGGGACAGACGCGAGATGAGGAGTGGGTGCGATTCCCTTACGGGGTGAGCATCGCAGAAAGCAAAAAACCAACGGCAGTCACATGCACAAGAGATACGTTATTTTTTCTTCCAAAGGTGTTCGTGTTGCTGCAATACTTTCCTAACTTGTGTCCCACAATTTTGACTGCTGTGAGTAGGACACGAGATGCATGGATTCACAGACAGAAGCTCGATTTTTCCTTCTCTCGCATCCCAATGTTCTTGAGAGAGGCGTCCCATCCCACGCGGTGCGACTTGTGCCTTCACTTCTATCGCCAGGTACCATCCACCCTTGTCGCGGTGATAGCGAAGAGAGTAGGGATGGGAACGAAAGACCACCGGGCTACGCAAGGGTTATGAACACAGCGCCTTCAGTTTCAATTGGGTCTCGTACGGCCACTTCCGCTTGAGGTATATTCTTGTTCTCGACTCGGCTTTTTCGGGCTGGAGCAAAGCAACGTCATGGGGTGTGTAACTGTAGTCGTGCCTGCGGAATGTGAAACGTTTGGTTACCCGGGATACCCGATCAACCCACAGCATATCGGTTTTGGCGCAGCAAACGCAAGGACGATTACCAGCTTCCTATTTCATCCTTGTGCAACACAGCCTGGGCCGGCGAAAACCCTGCACATCGTTCCGTCCCGGCGTTGTAGGGATGAAAGGTCCATGGTCTAGCGACTACGGCATGCGTTTACATTGCGTACACCCCCACCCCCCCCCTCGTTTCCAGACTGCAACCAGCAGACGCTCGGCAGGAACTTCACAACTGCTGTAGACAGTGGTGTGAGTGGTATCACTCTTGCCTAGAATGTACACGCCTAAAATGTACGCCTAGCTGCATTGCAGGGGCGTGTGTGGTTGGCAACCACGCACCCTGCCACTGCGGCAGCAGTGCGTGGTTCTTCGCAAGCAGGTGGTTCCAGACACCACATACTCCTGGTTATTTCGCTGTACTTGTCATCACCGGTGAAGAGGAAGGTGGGTGGGCGTGTACTCATAGTCGTCCATGCCGTAGACCTCGCATCCCTTCAAAGCCGGGACGGAGCACGCCGGATTCTCACCGGACCAGGCTCTCACATCACCAAGCGCGAAANCTGGTGCTTTCACTTCCAGAGACAGTTGTAAGCACTGTGTAACTGCCTCGAGGGTGCTTGACCATTTGACACAACGTGGTGCGGCCATCCCCCTTGCGCCGAGTGAGGTTTCTCCACCCCACACAACATGATCTAGTCGACCACCATTATGGTTACCGCCAACAAAAAAGAGGTAAAAAAAAAAAACGGTAACCTGGTTGCCGAGTTCACGAAGTGAATTAGCTTGTTTTACGACGTCGTTGCCAAGCGACGAAAACCCAATCCCGATGGTAAACACCGAGGGGGGGAAGGTGGGGCACGAAAAAAAAAAAACGGAGTTTACCCCCTCCTGTGCGACCCTGGATGGTTGTAGTTGTACGAAAAAATACACTGAAAGGTGTCGAACTGCTGTACTTGATACATGTATGTGCATACACTGAAACATGTGTAGTACACGTCTCACCACGAAAAATGGGGAGACTGTCGCCACAATAACAGGACGAAACACATAACACACATGAGGTACCACCCCCCGGCAGAATACATACAACACCACGCTGCGCCCGGTGATTATTTGTTGTTATTGTACTTGATTAATATAAACACACAAAGGTAGCTTGTATTTGTGGAGGTGTTATCTCGCGTCATACACGGGATGTTCACCCGAGGAGATGTGAGGACGCATGTGTAGATCGTCTAAATAGGTGATCGGGGTATGTTTGCCCGAGATGATCAGAGGGACATACACAGGTGATCGTGCTATGTTCACCCTAGTTAATCTCAGGGAAGACGTCGGTGATTCGGCAATGTTTGCCCGAGGTGATCTGAAAGACATCGGTGATCGTGCTATGTTTGCCCAAGTTGATCTCAGGGACACGTATTCTATGGCGGGACGGAGACAGGGACGGTAGAGAGAGGAGCGGGCACCCACCAACTGTGAACCCAACCATGAACCAATTGATGCCCGCCGTTTTTGCCAGCCAGCGGCAAGCACCGGAAGCAAGTAACATCGAGTGCACCCGCAGGCACCAGCAGCTCCCACAACAGCAGCAGCAGCAGCAGTACACACCAGAAATGAGAGCGACGTTCACCACACGACCAACACCACCATGCAAGAAGTGAAAATCCGCATTCAAATGTAGCATCATATGACCTTTTCCGACGACGAAAGCAAAAATCGCCCTTTTCTGACTTTCAAAAGCTTGTGGTGTCAAAAGGCCTTGCACGGCACGAAAAGCAGGCTGCGAATATCGGCAACCAAGTGTCGAAACACCGCTGCGAAGAGTGGAGTGTGCATTGTACGGTTTGTCGCGTGCTTTTGATCCCCTCTTGGGTACGCCGTGCGCTGTGCTGATTTGGAACAACGTGCAGGAGACCGCCGCTTGTCTTGAACCTGCCGCTGAGGACTCGGGACGAAGGAACAGACAGCCAATGGTTGGATGCAAGCGCTGGCTGTTCACCTGTGGACCGCGTGGCCAGTGCCCCAACAATCTGAGGACACGCACATTATGCACACGGGGTGCAATTATCATGATTTCAATGCGGTTGGTTGCATAGCATGATGCCATGATGTCCCTGTCAGCAGGTAGCTCAATCATCCTCAAAATTGGGGCTGAAATATCAGGGGCAAATACAAGAAGTATGCATCGTACTTCGGTTGACGACTGCTGCTGTGGCGCGTGGTTCGTGGTGCGACTTCTATCACATTAGCCCGCAATTCCGCAGCAGCAGCAAAGCGGTATGTCCACAAACACAGAACACTAGAAAAAGCGACACGCATATGCCGAAGCGCGCACCTGCAGCCCGCTGGCGGCCGGGTCGACGCCTGTGTCGAAGATAGCCACCTTCACGCCCCTGCCGTCGAGCTGCGGGTTCGCTTTGAGAAACTCCCAGGCCTCCGTCTCCTGCTTGGGAAGCAGGCCAAGCACAGGGAAGGTGCCATCACCACCGCCGTTTCTCGCTGCAGGTATCGACGCCATGGGTGTGAGTGCCGTGTGTTTGCACTTTTGTTCCTCTCTCCCAGCAGCAGCAGCAGGTCTGGCAGGATCCAGTCACACAACGAAAGAAAACACTCAGCAGCTCAGAGCAACAAACACAAACTGGATCACAAGAGGTGGTCCGGGACACAGGAAAGAAGCGCATACCTACACAATTTCGCGGGGCCGCCACAGCTCACGCACAGGAGGGACCACTTCACCATTTCCCACGCTCATCGCGCCATCTCAATGTCGGCGACGTTGTTCTCACAAGATATTGTGTTCGAGGGGGTGCGCTGGCCTGAAGGAGATGGTGCTCCCTCGACAAGCAGAAAGGATGATGTGAGGTTGATACCAAGTACCAACAATGTTTGAAATGCCTCACTGTCTTTACATCACCGATGTTGCGCCGCACTTTTCATCGATGGCCGATCCGATCCGCATGCGGTTTGTTGCGGCAGGCTAGTGTGTACGCTGTGCTGATGTACTCGTGGCATCTGCTAGTGTGTACGATTCCTCTTCGGTGGAGCCACAGGCGGGTATGTACGTACGCGTTGTTGCTCGGAATTTATCTGCACTTTTGTATGCTCGCCATATCTCCTATGGGCAACGGCAGCTATGTTAACTCTGCTGCACATTCGTATTCGGTCGTGCTGCTGCAAGACACTCAATGTAGCAGTAAATTAGCTCCACGTCGCACGACAGTCCACGTTCGTAACCCTGTGAAGCCGAGGCAGAGACAGAGAGAGGGCGCTGTAGGGCAATGTTTGAAATGCTTGTGGGAAAAATGTGAACATGTACATGTCAAACTTATTCTCCGAAACAACCGCCCGTAGGTGCTCATCGGAGAGTCCTTAGTCCGGGGGATGGACACCGCCTTTCGGGGGTACTTTCCTCCCCTCAAGTACAGGGCCTCAGACCAAACCAGGTGCGTGCCAGCTTGTGTGTTCGTTTCAGTGACACCGCTCCTACCAGACCGACCAACCGACCAACAGGACAATCAAGGGGGGCGGGCGGCAGCTCGGGAATGATGAGTGTTGTTAGGTCCCGTGGGGCCCCTCGAGATCCACGGATATGGAGGTGGCAAGTCGCTCTCTCTCTCTCTCTCTCTCTCTCTCTCTCTGTACGTGATTACCGAGTGTGCTTTTTTGCTGCGCTGCGAAGCTTGAGAGCCAATTTCCCTCCCAAGTGTGCCTGCCGCATGCAAAGTTGGCTTTCGATGTATCGGCGTTCGTGACACTCGAACCCTTCCTTTTCGTGTTCTTTGTATGCATAGGAATCTCCGTGGCTTCGTCCGGAGCCTCTTGTACGACGACGAGGGCCTGGCTAACTTTGCCGATGGTGGAGATGAGGAGATGACAAGGTGAGACCAGCAGCTCCAGCCTGCTTTGCGCTAATTTGCTTCTTTTACACTCGTTTGTCTTTGGCGAAATATTTGTCACCATTGAAGTTATATTTCGCGGAACATGCATCGATACATAGGGGTTCCGTGTGTTGAACGCTGTCGAATCAAGCCCCTATTCAGATACGTTGGGCGCACCCCCAGAACTTCCTAGCTTAATTGAGTGAGGCTCGTACAATGTCGAAAGACGGCCACCACGCAAAGTAGGCGCTCCTCTAGAAGGTGGTGATCAGGTCTCGACCGAGGGTGATCGAGATCACGATGCACGTCGGACAAGTCAGCCTTTAGCCCTCGGGCGTGTTGCATCCATCTGGCCTCTCTCTTTCCTTTTCGCCATCCCCTCCGAGACTGATGCTGCTTCTTGGCGTTGCTCTCTCCCTCCACTTACCATGTCGCACGCAGGCTGGGCGAAGCCCTGAGGGCTCTCGACACCTTCCGCACGGAAAGCTCGCACTACTCTTGGGAGGAGTTCCTAGCCGTGCTCGGGCGAGAAGTGGGCGGTAGGGGGGCGGGCGGGGCTGTCTACGCGAAAGGTCTGCGGGTGAACAGACGCGCAAGAAGCGCCTTGCGTGGTTGCGGGGGGAGGTGGCTAGTTGGTTGCAACGGGTATCTTTGTTTAGGTTTTCTGCTGGCTGTGTTTGTTTTTGGTGTGGTGGTTGTTGTTGATGCCACCGCAACCTTCATCATCGTCGTCGTTGTCGGTTCCTCCCTATGTCAGCGTTTCTCTTACGTGAAAAACCCGTTCTGGCCTGATGATCGCTTACAGGTGTTGTTCACGTCTTTTTGTTTTTTGTGCAGGCCGTGGCTTCGTCGTGCCAGGGGAGGGCCACGGAAAGTCTCTCGAGGAGCAGCGTGCGTCCTTCATCGACCAGGTATTGTCGGTGAAGCGTCACGCAGCAACTGTGTGTCCCCCCGTCGGAACTTGGTCGCTATGCGTCCAAGAGCTTTTTGTTCCGTGAATTATTTTCGTGTTTCCAAGCGCTCGGGTGATGCTCCGTCGTTTTCTTACCGCAGTGGCTGCTGCTGCTGCTGCTGCTGCTGCTGTTCAGTGTTGTCGTTGTCGTTTATTGTAGGTGGTGGCGTGTTCCTCGTTCGTCGTCGCTGTAGCGTATTATCCAGCCCAGACGCCGTTTTGTTCGATACGGCCTTCCGTACGAGGTACCGTCCTCTGTAGCGACTGGCGAACACGAACCCAATGGCCATGTAACGAGACAACTACGTGTTCACAATCCCCGAATTCTGCTTTGGGCGCCACGCCCCGACAGTCTCCCAAAAGGTGTATCTCGCCGGCATTCGTGTGCGCTGATGTCCGTGTCTGGCGGTACCTATCATCTCTGTGGTTGGCTTTTTTTTTAGCTTCGTCGTACTAAACACACTTTTCAATGAAGGTAGGCTGGATGTATGCATCTTGGACGCGCCACATTGAATGAAACCGTACTTTTGTGTTGTCTTGGTTCTGACGTGTGTATTTCGGTTCCAAGAGGAGGAGGACGAAGCCGAAGGCGTCGTTGCTATTTTGGTTTTATTTTCCGTCTGACGTGGGGCCTGTTCGTTGGCGCGCGTTTTCCTCGTCCATTTTTGTATGTTTCGTTCACTCGTCCGTTCTGTCGCCACAAGGCCAAGAGAGAGCTCGACGCGATCGCCCACGCGGAGGGCGGCACACGAGAGGATTTCTTGCGGAAGCTCCGAAAGGTTCGCCCTGGTTGGAAGGCCCACCCACGGCAATGATAGCGGCATTTTTGGAAGGGGGGCGTTTCTCCGTTCACAGATAATGTGTTGTATCTACTTTCGCTCCTTTTGTCTGGTTTCGTACATGGAGGTAACGGCCCCAGCGCCCGCACTCTCGA
Source organism: Ectocarpus sp. CCAP 1310/34 (assembly GCA_902602495.3). Taxonomy (NCBI): domain Eukaryota; class Phaeophyceae; order Ectocarpales; family Ectocarpaceae; genus Ectocarpus; species Ectocarpus sp. CCAP 1310/34. The sequence goes on along the minus strand of CACKRE030002233.1, from coordinate 109,586 downwards.
GTAGGACAGCGGCCACAGTACATCCTTCCAAGTATTACGTCACCATGGTCTTTTTTTGCACTTCGCGGACTCACCATGTTGGTCGCACTATTTTTTTTTCATATGTGACGTCACCATGAATAGTTTGCACTTCGCTGGCCCCCCATGTTGGTCGCATTATCTTCCTTCGTGACATCATCACCACGGTTTTTTGCAGTGCGCGGGCCCCCGATGTTGGTCAGACTATATTCATCCTTGAAGTCATCACCACGTTTTTTTTTTCACTCGGCGGACCCCCCCCCCAGGCAAACCCCGGGGAGTATGCATACAACAGCGCAAGCGTCTCTCTCGACACCACAAGTCAGGAGACAGCGTCGCCCACGGGATGGAGGGGCACCGGCGAAGAATCGGTAGCGGTGGAGATGGACGTCGATGCGGACGACGACCGGGGTGTTGTATCGGGGGCAAACGACGGGGCCGACACCGCCGCGGGTGACGACGTTCTTCGTGCCAAGGACGAGGCAATCGCGGTGGGTTGTTTTTTCGTCTGTCTATTGTCGTATTTTGATATTGATGGCAGTGGCCTTAGATGCGGTGTTCAGTTGCCTGTTCCGATGCGGGTTGGTTGAGTCTGGTTGGTTGTCTGTTGTTGTACCACTTGCTGCTGGTGGCGTTGCCAGGGTGATCTGTCTGCTGTCTTTTGTGTACGTACGGGTGGGGTCCCCATGTCCCCATGGCTTACGACGTGCGGCGCCGTGCCAGGAAGAGCAACCAAGCAACAAGAACCAGAACACTCGCAACTGCCGTAGGAACCAACCAAACAAACAACCAAGCGTTTCGTTCGGACGTGATGAAAAACATCAGGCCATCGAGCAACAGTTGGCGGCCTTGAAGATGGCCAAGAGCGGCGCCTCCACCGGCGGCAGCGGCATCAGCAGCGGCCTCGCGCATCATTCGTCCCATGGGGTGAGTGTGGACGAAAAAGGAGCGTTTTACGAGTGGGTCGTGGCGAATTGTCGGCGAGTGAGCGAGGGCGTGTGTCCGTCTCTTGAAGCCGTGTTTGTTTTGTTGGCTGGTGTGTATTTGCGTGTGAATTGGCGTTCTGAAGATGGTAAGCTTTTGCTGCGGACCGAGAATAGTGACTTTCTTGCGAAGAAAACAGAGGTAAAATGTACGTTATGACGCGGACAGCTGAGGGAAGAGAGACCGTGTTGAGGTTGAGAGCGACGGCCGGTTCGAGCGGCTTGTGTTCGAGGTGAACACGTTTGGTCATCGCGCTCGTTCGTCGTTTTGCTTGTCGGACGTGCTTCATTTTTTTTGTTGGAACATCGGGGCTGATTTCTTTTTTGTTCGGGTTGAAACCCTGACCGCTGCTTGGCCGCCAGTCGCGATTTATCGCTCAACTACTACATAGAAATCGAACGTCTTGTGCTCGCCGTTTTGCGTGCGTCCTCTATTTTGTATCGTTGTCCCTGGCTCGATTGTGGGTGCTGGCGCACACACGGCGGCAGCAGCAGCAGCAGCAGCAGCAGCAGCAGCATCAGAGGGCGTTCGGGAGTGCGAGGGTGGCGGTAGGTGCGCCTTCGGGTGCTTCCGCGGAGCATCTTCAGCAGAAGAGCTTGAGGGCACTCTCCGAAATGCAGGTGAAGAGAGCGGTACATGTATCGAAGGTTGCGTGAAGTTCCACAACCCCAGGAGCGATTTTCAAAGGTCCACGCTGCAGCAAGAGCCAAGGCAGTGCCAAAAACTAGCGGCGCGAGGACCTTCTCGTCGAGGACGTTCCGAAAGCACTTGTTGTCTGTTCCGCAAGAAAGTGTCCAGCAATCACCCGTCGTCTGTGTGCAAGTCCTCTACAATGTGTGTTTTGTCTTGTCTGTGCTTTTTTCCGGCGAAAACCAAACGCAGTCGACTGGTAATGTTGCGATGCGTGTCGTCCCTTGTTTTGTCTTTTTCGGCCCGGGCTTTGCGCTCGCTTGCCGATCCGCTTCTTCTTGAACTCTCTCGCCTTCCCTCTCTCTCTCTCTCTCTCTCTCTCTCTCTCTCTCTCTCTCTCTCNCTCTCTCTCTCTCTCTCCCTCTCTCTCTCTCTCTCTCTCTCTCTCTCTCCCTCTCTCTCTCTCCCCCTCTCTCTCTCTCTCCCTCTCTCTCTGGCACACACGCACACATTTGTTTTCGTGCTCTGGGATGATTTTTGGCCGATGTGTCCGTGAACAGGCGTCCGAAGAGTTGGAGAGGCGAATGGCAGCCAAGGAAAGCCGGCAGCAGCAGGACCAGCAGGCCAAGGCCATGAAATCTTTCCTTCGAAAAGGTCCGCTGTCGCAGGAGCAAGAGAGAGAGGTGAGAGAGAGCAACGTGATTTCAATAGCTGCTGCGTTCGGGCTTTGCCTGAATAGTTGCTGTGCTTTTGTGTTTAGACAACGAAGGTGATATATTGGCGCCGTGTGTTTCGATGGGGGGTGTGGTGTGCATACTGCTGGATTTCTTCCCTGAATTTGTGGCGTTTCTGCGAAGGTGGTTCAATTTCGACCGTCTTCAAATCGCTCTGAGCAACGCTTTCGAAGGGCTTTACTTTTGGGACGAGGGGGAGTTTTCATCTTGTTGTCAGTTAGGAGCCCACGTGCGTTTTGATTGAAACCGGATTGTCGTTGTCGTTTTCGTTTCCGGGGGAAGGAGTCGCTTTCTTGCGTCCCGTTGGAAGCGAAAATAGTAGGGGGGACAACGAGAGACGAACACGCACCAAGACGTCGAAACTGTTTCCATTGAACCGCGTAGCGTTGTCGATCCCCCTGTAAGAAGCGCGGCTCTTCTTGTTCACGTGAATGGAGGTCCCAATTCACAGACGCTGACTCCGTAAGGGGATGCGTAATGGTATTTGACCCCTTCCTTCAGAATCAATCACCTTTGTGCTGCGTGGAACTCTCTTGTCCGAACACAGTAGCAGGTTGTTGTTGCTTTCCGTTGTCCTTTTTCTCTTGATTAACGCTTTCCAAGCCAACGGATAATATCCCACGCACACACGATCACGGATCGCCGCACGCATACTGAACAGACGGGCATATGCCTCGGCATTAAGCCCTGATCTAGCATGACGTCACGTCTTAGCATCCGACGGCGCCAAATAACCATTGTCAACCACGATCACATGTCTACCTTCAAATACCATAACAGGTGCCGTTTCAGTTATCAGGAGCTGAAAATTGTTAACCTAGGCGCGAAAACCGATGTATTCTTCATACCCTTTTACCGATGTATTCCAACTATTTCTCCGGAGGTAAAACGTAGGCTTGAAGTTCGGTCACGATCAGCACCGCCAAACACTCCTTAATGGCACTTTTGAGTTTGCTCTCAGGCGACGGTCTCTTCCGAATTGCCCAAAACGCCCTTCCCAGCTTCTGGATCTGTCCGCGTTGAAACCTCGCAGGAACCATACCCCTTCTATGAGTGATTCCTCCGGAGAGGGCTCATGACAACACAGCAGTGCCATGAAGGGGTGATGATGCAAGATGGAGGAGTAGGCGGCAGACCCAGCCCATGGCTGGCAGCTACCATCGAACCCCAACGAACCAAAAGGACAATCACCCCAAGTTATATACTCCAAGGATTCATTTCCGTGGCACTACTTGAAAATAGAGCAGGTGGAGATTTTTTTTTTTTCGTTTCTCTTTTCTTTTTTTCGCCAACGCACACCGTTGTGTGAGACTGGATACGACAGCCTAGGGCTGCCCCCGACCGCCAACACGTTTGACCAACGGATCATGTACTCTCACACTTGAGCAGTGGTAGCCATCGACTCTCAAAGATCCGAAAGGAACGTATTACAAACATGTGGTATTCAGCAATCAGTCTCGACTTGCATGCTTCGGCGTCACTGCGATGTGCCCGTTGTGCTTGTATCAAATACAGGTGGACAGGGCGTTCAATGGTGGGCCGGACCACGAGGTGTTGGTGAACGCCTTCAACGCCTCCCTCACCAGGAGGGACCTCAAGGTGATTGATTCATCTGGTGAACCAAATGAGAGACCACCCTATAACCCCGAGGAGAGGTACCCTCCCCCTCGCGAACAACCCACCCCTGGCTTGTGTCTTTTTTTTTTTTTTCGGTGTGGCTCTTGTTTTTTTTTCTTTTTTGCTCCAGTGGTAATGTTTTCGTACGTCTATGGTGGTGATGTCACTACTGTGTCTTCGCGTTCGCCCGTCGCTGAAACCGAAACGCACATGCGGTCTCGAAACCGATAGGCCCTTGCCCAAAGAATGCACGTGCATGCAGAGATATTATGAGCAGAGAGATTGAAGTACACGCGAGCCTCTACCTTCTGCCAGCTCATGAACGTCCCCTTGGACAAGATAAGGTACACCGGATCGAAGGTGGTGGTGCGGGTGTACACCCCGGTGGGGACGACGAGGTCATCTCAGTACCGTAGATGACTGAAGATATCACACCCCCTGGATCGATTTTTTCATTTTTTCAACTCGATTACTCCACGACGAAGAGGGTGCATGGATGAAACGTTGCATATTCGGAGAGCGCTAAACGAGACGTGTTCAACGCGGGCCTTTCCAGCGCCGCCCTTCGTTCTGATGTGAAGTAACCGAGCTCTGTGATGATCGGCCCAGTGGGTGTGATATCTTGTGTCACCTACCGTATCTCCGACGGGCCTCGCGTGTGTCCCGCGTGCTCGTACCCCCGTAGATTCCTTTTTTTTCAAAGAGAAACTCGTCGTACCTGTGCTTGAGTCCAACGCTTGTGTGCATCCATCCTCGTTGCTTGTTGTTCGCTGCTCCTGTCTTGATGTCGGAAATTGCCGGAATCCGTTTTTTTGCCGTTGTGATCAATTGTTTGGCAGTGTTTGCGACCGTACACGTGGCTGAACGACGAGGTGGTGAACATGTACATGCAGCTGCTGTCGTGCAGGGACAAGGAGGTGAGTCGGAGAAGCCGTGTTGACGCTCTCGTTGTTGTCGCTGTCGGCGTTGTTGTTGTTGTTGTTGTTGTTGTTGTTGTTGTTGTTGTTGTTTAATGCTGACGTTGTTGTTGTAGTTGTTGTCGCTGTCGGTGTTGTTGTTGTTGTTGTTGTCGGCGTTGTTGTTTGTTGTTGTTATTGGTGTTGGTATTCCACTGTTGCTGTTGCTGCCGCTGTGTCGCTGTTGGCGTTGGTAGTGCCACAGTTGTTGGATTTCTCGGGGAATGTTACACCACATAGAACACTTATGATTCCTCACCAGAGTCCTTCCGCCCTAATCACCAAGCACACTCACAAGTTTTAGCCGCCATAAGACGGACGCCTTGTCTTTTCATTGGTGAACCGGCTAGCGTTGCCGATGCAGTTTTCGAAGACACGCACTCGCACACATGGAGACACGTACGAGCCGTCCGTGCGCGATGGATCTACAATTTTTGACGCCAGTCACGCTTTTTCGAAGGAATTGAGGACAACGATGAAAATTGGGATCGTGATCGGAATACAGTGGGGGCTACGGTTTAAGAAAGGAGTGTGCATCACCCAGAAGACCTCTCTTTAACACGACCTTCTCTTAGTACGGTTTAAGAGAGGTTTTCTCTTAAACCGTACGTTCGGTTTAAGAGAAAACCTCTCTTGAACCGATTATGTCTTTGAACAGGGTCTAACATGATGGAAGTGATGGAAGTATTTTGTTTTTGTTTTCCACAATATTTTCGTGCGTTATAGGGCCCTCACCGAGCGTGATCCCTCCTTCTTGTTGTGTACGAAGCACAACCGATGTAACTATTGCGTGGTCTCCAAGGTATACTCCGACCTCATCTCGACAAACAGCAGTGCATATCATAGGATAGTTGCCAACAGAACATAGAGACGTGAGCATCACACACACAAAACACTCAAGACCAGTGACTCAAGCACCTACAGCAGTACAAGTAGTACACCCTACCCTAAAAAAAAAAAAAAGACGTCCATGGAGCCTGCCATGCATGTTTGCTTCGTTTTCTTTGACCCAGCCTCGCTCATCCAGGCTAACTTCGCCTTGCGAAGATGGTAAGCTACCCCGGCCATGCTGCACCTCTCTGCTTTATCTTCGAGGTCTCCGAACTGCCTAGATACGTCAGCTTACGGTGGCGGACGAGGAGAGACCGGGGGCTGCGTACACTGTCCCTCGTCTCCCGCCGAAGAGTCGGCCTCGTCGTCGTCCGAGTCTCTGTTCAATTGGTCCATGTTCAGGTGGGCAAGCAACTCCTCGCAAAGATCGTCCTTCAGATCTGCAATAATCGCCTCCGCTACACCCTTTTTTTTCCTCTTCACGCAACCATGCACGGCTTCCATGGAATCCCGGGTTGACGTTGCGCCAGGTACCAACCCCAGACCCTTAAGCGATTCGCCAAGGTCTTCATCGACAGTTGTCTTCTTCGCCTCAAGAGAATGACGCTGCACCAAGTCCGTCAACTCTTCGAGACTCTCCTTCTTGTTGCGGATATTCTTTCCCACGTCCTAGTCGAGGTCCGCGTGCACCGCAGGAGGAAGGATGTCACATTTCCTCCAGCACCTTGGAAACGATGAATAGTCAAAGTACGCGGGAAGGAGAGAGAAACGTGCACGGCAAGAAGAGAAAAAAACAGAACGAGCCGAACGAACAAAAACATTTTATTATTTTTTCAATTCAAACAAAACTTGCAAGATGATGGCGTCAGTTAACAATTTCGTCAACGTGCAAAATACGTGGTAACGGTATGCGTCTAGAGGGGGGACATTATACAGCAGTTATTGAATACTGTTGTGAACACCACCACACGGACACACCTCTTGATTGTCTCCGGCAAAACTTCCTTCCACGCCTCGAGGCCTAGCTCAGCTGCGTCCAGGATGTGAGGCTGCGCTCCTTCCGCGAGCCCCATGCAGCCCCGAATCACCTTGCGTTCCTTCGCCTGCTCCCGTAGCTGCGCCGCCGACGTCATCGTGTCGACGCGAATCCCCAGCAGCTTCGTCCTGTACCGCACTTCCAGGCTGCGATGATCCCGGCATCCATGGGCTAGTGCTTGCTCGTGCAGCTGGGTGGCAGCTCAAGAATCTTCACCTGCTTCCTGGGGTGTACGAGGTCGGGGTGGCTGCTGTGGTTGTCCATGATGAGAAGAACCTTCTCGCTGGTGACGGAGCGCACGTGTGGCAGGAACACTTGCGACCACCACAGCTTGAACACTCGCGCGTCCGACCACGCGTTCTTCTGGCTGAAGTTCTTGATGGATGAGCCCCGGATCTTGAAGCACCGGGGCTCCTTGACTGTGCCGATAAAGGACAGCGGCACCTTACGCCCGCTGGCGCTCGTAGCCATGTAGGCGGTGGCTCGATCCTTCGCTCTCATACCTTTCACGCCTCGCACGGTCGTCTTGAGCTCTGATGGTGCGAGGTATGTAGCCTTGTGCATGATCCTGTAGCACAGCCCGGTTTCGTCGGCGTTGTAGACGCATTCTGGGGCATACTGAGCGCACGTCTCGCGGATTACTCTGAGGCGATCGGCGATGCCTTCGTCGTCGACGCTGCCTGCTTCGCCGTGAAGTGTACGGGAGTGCAGGTTGTTGTGCTTGACGAACTTCTTTATCCACCCCTCGGACGCGTTGAAGCCGCCGTACTGCACACGCTCGGCGTCCGTAGATGCTGCGTTCTCGAGGGCACGACGAGCTTTGCGCCCGAATGCCTGGATCGCGTCCCGGTTGACAGGCATTCTCAGTGCCCTCGCCTGCACCAACATTTCCATGACTGCTTGCTCCACCTGGAGAAAAAAACAGGACATATATTATTCACGGATTTAGCAGCTGTAGTGTGTGCACTGCTGTTACTGCTCTGCTGTATATCATTTCATCCTACAGCAAATACTGCACGGCATGATGCAGCGTACCTACGCCACACTAGCCGGTTGCTGAACAAAAGCGGCCACAAACATACTCGGAATTAAACTGCTGCTGCTGCTGCTGCTGTAAATGTACATAAGAACTGTTAATAAGCTGCTGTACACGACCCCTGCTTGTACAAGAAAAATTCAAAATTCAAAAACGATGCTGTCTGGGAAACCGTAGACATACAGGTTGCCTTTCGCTCACGCTATGGATTCATTGCTAATCTATCTTAGACTTATTTCTATAGAGATGGATTTGTTGTGTGATAATAATACGAAAAGAAAATCAAAATACACTCGGAATTACTGCTGTACTCTGCTGTGTACTGCTGTACAGCAAACCAAGCTGAGCACCCACCTTCGCAAACTCAGCCCCCTTCGTAGACTTGGCGCCGGGCATGGAGACTGCTGCCTGTTGTCTGATGTCTGCTTCCTTGGCTCTCCACCCGTACAAGGTGCTCATCCCGGTCCCCATATCCTTCGCGATTGCTACGCCGGTCGAGCGCCCGAACCTTGTCTTCGAGCGTCGGTCGTTTGCGGTTTTTGGCGCCACGAACTTTCCTGCGTGCGGTGTTGCCAACGGGTTTCAAGCTGCCCAGTGCACCCGCTTGCTTCTCCTTCCCCGTTGCCCGCCCGTCCGGGCAGNACAGTGGGGGGACGGGTCTGAGGTCCGGCGTTGCCAGGCAGCGGGAACCCGCGGCGCAAGGCATCCGTGGGAGCTGTGTGCCTCGCTAGCTATGATGGCCTACTGCTGTACAGCTGCTTGAGCTGCTGCTGTGGGGGGCAGCTGGTAGGCTATAGGGGGTGGGGGCTGGGGGGGCAGGTTCGGTTTAAGAGAGGTTTAGGAGAGGTTTAAGAGATTCNGACGGGTCTGAGGTCCGGCGTTGCCAGGCAGCGGGAACCCGCGGCGCAAGGCATCCGTGGGAGCTGTGTGCCTCGCTAGCTATGATGGCCTACTGCTGTACAGCTGCTTGAGCTGCTGCTGTGGGGGGCAGCTGGTAGGCTATAGGGGGTGGGGGCTGGGGGGGCAGGTTCGGTTTAAGAGAGGTTTAGGAGAGGTTTAAGAGATTCGGGGTTCGGTTTAAGAGAGGGGTGTGTCTAGCAATTTTGACCTCTCTTAAATCGGCAATTCTCTTAAACTGAGCGCTCTTAAACCGTAGCCCCCACTGTATCGGAATAGAAAAGCGGGAGAGAGAGACAGAGGCAAAGAAAATTAGAGATATGCATACGGACGGACAGCCAGACAGGCAGCCAGACAGGCAGCCAGACAGGCAGCCAGACAGACAGAAAACGACAGACAGACAGACAGAGACAGAGACAGAGACAGACAGAGACAGACAGAGACAGGCAGTGAAAAAACATGCTACATAATTCCTGGGGATTTGCTACCGTTGGAGGCGTCAACCATCATTTTGCCGAGGGCGGCTCTTCTCTCGTGTGTGCGGTGGTGGGCGAGAGAGGCGGTAGGTTTTGCTTTCTTTCTTATCGCATTCTTTCTTCCTCCGCCATGCGGGTCAAGCATGATATCCCCGGATCCGGTTCCGATATCTCATGGTTGGTGAGAGGCGGCAGATTGAATCTGTTCTGTTCTTTTTCGCGGTCGTTGCTCCTCCGCTGTCCGCGTCAACAAATTTACTTCTTTCACAGATGATAATCCGAGATAGATCAGCAATTACTTCGTTTTTGGGTTGTATCGTGATCAACTTGTATTTCTACGTTTCCTGAGCCCGGTTCCCACGTCCCACGGTTGGCGAGAGGGGCGGCGCAAACGATCAAAGATCAAGGATCAACACTGCCTCGTTCTTGTAGTCAGTGGGTGCTGTGTGTATATGCTTCATTAGTCTACCAAGGGGCCCTCGCAGTGGAAACCATGGCGCACCGCGATCCCCCCGGAGCAAGATTGACGCCCAGGATCAGCAGGTTGCACGGGTGAATTGTCTAGTCTATAGTGCTTCAAGTAGTACATACTTGGTTGTACAGGTTTTCGTGTCGCATTCTGAAGCCCTTATATAAACATAACAACGCTCTATTGTTGTATGTATTTTAAACCCGTACATTACCAAATACGGGGGTTCATAGGTCCAACATCTTGCTACAGGCTTTAGTGTCGCATCCTATGCATTAAACCTACCTGAGGGTAACCTAGTATGTCCACACTACATCCTACTCAGCAGTGGAGCATATATGGTAGATTTTCTGTACCGCACTAGGTCCCATTCAATAAAGCTACTTAGATTTGAGTATTCCACACAACAGTAGGTTCTTTTCAATAGCCCCCCCCCCCGNACGTTGTAAAACAAGCCAATTCACTTCGTGAACTCGGCAACCAGGTTACCGTTTTTTTTTTACCTCTTTTTTTTTTGCGGTTACCATAATGGTGGTCGACTAGATCATGTTGTGCGGGGTCGAGCCTCACTCGGCGCAAGGGGGATGATCGCACCATGTTGTGTGGTCAAGCACCCTCGAGGCAGTTACACAGTGCTTACAACTGTCTCAGGAAGTGAAAGCACCAGAAAGTAAATAAAGCCGTACGCAGCTGTCATCCGTACGCAAGGAAATAAGCACAAGATGCCGAACANGGACGACTATGAGTACACCTCCCCCACCCCCCGGCGTCCGCGCGCAACTCCGACCCAGCTGTGCAAGGCGAACCCCTCTAGACGGCAATCACACTTCTTCACTTCCTTCTTCCTGACTAAGCTCAGGGGCATGGACTGCAAGTACAACTACAATGGCGTGAAGAGATGGACAAGAAGGTGAGTTCGAGTCTTGGCGGCCCACGCCGGGTCCATGCATCCATGGGTCACAAGTGTGTGCCAAGTTTGTTTGGTGATGACGTGTTTTTTTTGCCCATCTACGGAGAAGCCATGGCGTCGGCGGCGATTGTCGCGAGTGTGGTTCAGGCTCTCGTCTTCGTGCACACGTGCCCGGAGTTGTTGTGACGCGATCACATCCAGCTGTTCTTGCGCCGACCTCCTTCCTCCCGTGAGCTGCGTGTGTACAATCGCATTTGCCTCCGCTCTCTGGTGAGTTCTGGGGAAATAATCTTGTATTCTACCAGATGCTCAGTCCTCAGTTACCCCGGCTGATACATCCAGACTATATGGGATAAGAAATAGAATGACTTCTAAAACGAAAGTTGACGTGTGACAAGGTACGGGTATTTGTTGGCAATTTTTTCTCGCTCACCCCCAGACTTGCGTCGAAAGAACTATTTGTTTTTCGACCACAGACCCCCCCCCAACCCCGCGATCGGTCCGGCCGCTTCCCAGAGTCAAGGTGTTCGAGATGGACAAGATTTTTGTACCGGTGAACGTGTCGAATGCCCACTGGTGCATGGCGGTCATATTCGTGCAGCAAAAGGTTTGTGTGAAAGTGGACCCTTTTTTTTTTCTTCGATGCTTCCTTCGTCGTTCGCGCTAGCCGAACCGTTATGCTACACACAAAACAAAGAAGTAGGCAAGATGGACCGTGGGGATCAGCAGGGGGCATGAATGCGACAAACTTCGCGTTCAAGCCTTGACGCCTCGGGGCGAAGCGGTCGATACCCTCTAGCCGAGGGAAATAGTCGTACAGCAGTAGGGTGCAAATGAGATTCGTTGGCGGGTGTCACCCGGTGTCACCCGGTTACAGCAGAGCTTGTTGCATCGTTTTTTGTGGGCCGCTTTTCTAGCGCATCCACTACTACGACAGCATGGGCGGAGGGGGCAAGTCCGTGCGGGAAGATCTGCTGCTGTGGCTGGAGGACGAGGACGAGGACAAGAACGGAGACAACGCTACGTTCGAGCCCGACGACTGGACAACCGTGGGGACCAAGGTGGCCTCGACCCCCCAGCAGGTGAAGGTTGTTGTTGTTGTTGTTGTTGCCGTCGTCGTTGATTACAATTGACAACGCCACTTTTTGTGGGTCCGGATATTGTCGTTTGCAAGAATGCAGCACAGGGCGTTCTCGGCCAGCACTACTACTACTATCGCCAACGTGCAGTGTAGGACGTGTTTCTTTACCTTCGTATCCAAAATGGTGTCGGTTTGCTCGTGTGTGTGTTGGTTCTGCAGGAGAACGGCAGCGACTGCGGAGCGTTCGCGGTGTCGTTCGCCTCCTACCTGAGCGACGACCTTCCCTTCGACTTCCGACAGGCGGACATCTCGCAGATGCGCAGGCGGATGCTCTGGTCGCTCCTACACCAGCGCCTCGTTTAGACGCGTTGCGTCGCTGCTGTGTTTGCTGCTTTCTGCGTGTTCTGCCGCCTGTTCTTGACGGTGGCTGTTGTCGTGGTTTCCCGTGGTCTTCGTTACATTGTCTCGTCTTCAATGGTGTTTCGGGTGCGCGTTGTTGCTTCGGCGAGCTGGTGGCTTGGTGTTTTGTGTTGCCCTTACCCCTAAGACCGGGTTTTTTTCCCACCTTCACCAAGTTGTGGACATTATGTCGATAACAAGCGCTTGGGCGAAACTATGCAGCGCATATGCATTCGGTCTCACTCGTCTACCCTCGACAGGGCCTTGCTGCTTTCTGCGGAATGTATCGGTGGCATGGGAGAAAACGGCGTTTGGTTATGCGAACCCTGGGCACAAGGGAGTACGAGTAGAGGGGTAGAAGTTGAGGCTGACAGTCGTTATCGTTGACCAATTCCAGCTCCTGAAACTATTAGACACGAGGATTGTTGTGTCGCAGCCAGCGTTGCTCGAGGAAGCCAAAAAGGAGTAGGCTACTTTGCCCAAGAAAACGGACCACCTTGTAATCAAGCTGGTGAAACTGTTTTGGCATGTGCTACTCAAGTTGCTCGCAGGACGTCTTTGATGTCTGCGCCTGAAATGGGAGTGAGGCGTCTCACCGCATGTCAGATGGAATGCCCCCTCTAAAGGAGTTAACCACGCTCGGTGCTTCGCAACGCGAACACGTTGTCCAAGTGGACGACACCGAAGTAAGAGTCCTTGGGCACAGTTCGCATCTCGTGTTCCCAAAGGCCCACCATTGGGGATAATGTACTGAGAACCCTTTCGGGATATCGAGCTTCGTACATAATTTCCTCTGTCAATTATATCGACTGACAATAGCTTACAAAGAGGAATCTTTAGCTCCGACATGCCCACCCTGGTGGGAAGGGCTCAAGGATGCAATACATACTTCAACAACCTGGGACCTCCTTCAAAGCAAAACTAACCCACAACGATTTACCAGGGCCTTGCAACTAAAGGAATCGGCGGCGCTACAGTAATTTGTCGTCCTTCACCAGCATTCAACCAAACTTGGCAAGGTCCGCGGGGAAGAAACCATGTAGCGATAAGGCTACGACACCCACGAAGAGTTTCTCGTCGTGGAGACTTGCAGGTGGGCGCATCAGGTCATAATCCACACATCGCCACCCGTCACGAAACCTGTCCGGGCCTGCTAATCGATTCCCAGCCGCTGCGCCACCGAGGCGTCCATCACAGGATACGTCTCTTCGATGGGCAGCAGCAGAGCAGGGGGTAACGTGGCCGCGGGGGCGGCAGGATGACCTCCCCCCCCTCCCCCGTCGGCAGCGCGCGGGCGGTGTATTTCCTCCGTTGCCTTGGCGAAGGCGCTCACGTCTTGGATGCCCGTCTCCCCGAACGCCGGCCCACGGAACGCGGCCAGCGCGTCACCCCGCAGGCCCAGCTGAATAGCTCTGAGGACAAACATAAAGAGGGCGAACGCATCCGGTTGTGACGTCGATTTTAGGGTGTGATGATTCGGCGGGGACTCATGTTGGTCTTCTTGGTGACAACACGCACGGTTCACACAATACAGCAAGTTATGAGATGGCACGAGCTCAGCGTCTAGGCGGGGATGTGACGGCGACGGGAACGAATACGCTTCGTCCGCCGTCATCTTTGACATACATATTTTGTGGAGCGGCCTGCAGAAAAGTTCCATTGAGTGCCTGCGTCTCTACCAGCACGCTGTCCTTGAATTTCTTCATGATACGCAATGGGCCCGCAATTACTACTCCGATATGAATGGTAAAGGTAGGTCTACGGTACCATTTTCGCGACAAACTACTGTATGCAAAAGAAAATAGGTGAAGAAAAACAGCTGAGCGGCGGATCCTACTTAGACTAAACTCTACCAGCAGATAACAACCTGCGCTCGATGCTACACAAGAAAAAAATGAGCCTCGACCCGAAATTATGCGTGTAGTCTGCCGTAAGTTTTTGGAAAGCTCATTCTCTTGTTGTCTTTGGAGCTGGGCTAGTCTATTGTGCACTATTCTGAACTACTGAAATGCACTATCATCATTGGGAGGGCGCACAAGCTTTGGTGAAACCTGAGTTTGTACTTGCTGAAGTTTCAGCCTCACTGCTGTTCATGAACGCACGTAATAACTGAACACACAGCACTGACTTGCAGGCAGAGTCGCGGACTACTACCTGTGATTCGTCTTATGTCCTGTGAATGGCATGTGGTCCGGATCCCACTGCATGACCACGTCCGATGCCTGGAGCGATGCTTTCCATCGTCTCTGCGCGTCCCCGCGCGGTACTTCAGCGGACATAGTACTGCGGTACGACTCGTAGTTGGACATAACGGCCTGGGACAGAACGTTGTCCCAGAAATCTCTCCTGAGGGCCAGCGCCAGGACGACCTTCAGTGTCCGGCGGGCGACGCGGAGGAATGTTGCAACATTGATGACAAGGCTTATTGTAGTCGGTATGGATGGGCAGATTTGGTTACATACACCTCGCCATTGGCTGGAAGGAGTTGAAAATACATTGAAGGGCTAACAATATATAGAATAGTGCCGAGCAGGAAAATACTATCAGCTGTCAAAGAGGTGTTCGTTAGGAGTGTACTATTCGATATACTCGTAGCATAGCATGGGGGTGGTATGTTGCGTATACATATGCGGGATTTGCAGTGACGAACTACGGAGGAACAAGAAGTTTCTTTATGTTTTCCTTGGGGGTTTGGTAGATTGGTGGACATCCATGGAGATTCGTTTTGGGTGTTTAAGCGTTATGCGTGAATTGATGCCGTGATGGAATGACGAGCTCAACCACGCCCCCGATGAATACAACACGTTTGTCAACACGCCTGCACGTCGTTACCTACCCCTACGGCCCGTCATGGCCGAGCTGCTCTACACTCCCATCAC
>CACKRE030002233.1:67852-80379 GCA_902602495.3 Ectocarpus sp. CCAP 1310/34 | reverse complement strand
CCCGACGGCAAACACCGGGGGGGGCGGCTTGTTTTACAACGTCGTTGCCAAGCGACGAAAACCCAACCCCGATGGCAAACACCGGGGGGGGCGGCTTGTTTTACAACGTCGTTGCCAAGCGACGAAAACCCAATCCCGATGGCAAACACCGGGGGGGCGCTTGGGGGCACTTGGGGGGGGGGGCATAAAACTGGTACGCTGCAGGTGCATGTTGAAGTCCTACGGCGGGGTATATACTGTGTGGTATGACGACTCGTTTGTCGGTCGGTGGTGTTGTTTCTCTTGGAGCAAGCGTGGTGCGGTTGTGTTACAGCAGTGCGGCCCCCCGATGTAAGAAGCGAAAAAACGGCTAAAATATGTTCGCAAAATATCAAAATTGGGTAAAAGAGCACAGCTAGCTCAGGATCCTGCCCTACTTTCTTCAACTATATTGCCCTGAACGCGACGATGGTTACGAAATATAAAATCGAGTCTCGATCCGAAATTGATGCTCCTTGTGTCCGGGCACCTACTTGTAGAGAGGTACATGCGAACAGCACCAACGGGTGAGAGGCAATCTAAGCACTTGTACATGCCAACCGACTGCCGAAATTGCCAGACATCATCATCGTGGCTCCCCGAAGTTTTGAAACGTCTTGCTCAACGTCACAACCGCCCATTTCAACAGGTCGAAGAGCTGGTGAAGAAGGACGAGGCGATAGAAGTCAAGTGCGAGTTCTGCGGCAAATTGTACCGACTATCCGCCGAAGACGTAGTGAAAGAGCTCAAGTTGACACCTTTGCAGGACCCCTGAGTCGGCCATACCTACTTCGCTATTAAGCTTAGCAGGCAGCACGATGACAATTTGTGTTGTGGGTGTTGCTTTACCTACTTGCCTCCCTGCCTACCTGACCTACGGCGTGTGGATGAAACGGGACGTGTGCGGTAGCATATAGCTTTTAGTACAGGCTCCTCATGTACCGGTTGTCGTGTTGGGGGGCCCGTTGGTCTGTAAGGTCTCGCGTGTGTCTGCTTTAGACTATGCAGCGCCTGTCCCTATTTTCCACGTTATGCAGTTTTTGAATGAATGTGTCAAATGTGTCATTCATTGTGCAGTCCGGTGACGCTGACAGTCAGTGTTCATCTATTTGGATGGTCTGTAGACTAGCTACAGCGGGTACACCAATATGATGTTAAGATGATTAAAAAATGATGGTGCAGCTATCCTGCCGTACTGACTCTCCAGGCATCTCGCAGACCACCGAGACAAACGAAGGTTCTGTACCAAATGATGAGCAGAGTGCAATCTACCAAGTTGAGCTCGTGCAAGCACACTGGAGTTACAAGTCCTTTCCCTACAAGTCGACATTGCCAGCAGTCCCTCTGTAGACGCCCTACACTCTCCACGTGGTTGCCCTCCCTGTGGTCTGTTGGTGATGTCCTGTGTGTTGGGTTGCTGTTTCTCCCATCTATAGATCTGTTGGTTTGGCTATTTGTGGGGAGCGAGCGGTCTCGTGCACGAGCACCAAATGTTGGTGCTTCTGTACGTCCAAAGTGACACGCTGATGCTGCTGTTGGGACGCCACGCGTATACAGCAATATGCACAACATGTCACGCATGTGTCGTGCAGCGCACAGCACGGTAGCACGGTTCTTCGCGCAATCCGCACCATGAGCAGCGTGCAACTCGTTATGCATCGGGACGGTTGGGCAAGAGCCATGGAACGGCTACCCTTGAGCCACACTGAAGCGGAGTATATATTGCGTAAGTGTTCGCATTTGTCGGTCTGCCTGTACCGAATAATTGAGGTACGCACGAAAGATCAGAAGTGCAGCCTGGGATAACGCGGATAACGTCCGGGCTGTCGATGTAATAAATGTCGGAAGCTCTCTCCCCACAGGGAAGACACGTGCGGCCCAAATCGCCAAACGCCGTCTACAGGGTATCCAGACGATGGTGACATGTGTATCCACCCGCCCACGCATATCTTGACGTTTTCTCCTGTGCGTCTTGGCATGCCTGCCAGCCCTTTGTAACCCTTACCGTGGAGGAAGGACACGAGGAGCGGCCGTTATCTGGCGGAAGCGAATGCTCCCTCCTGTCTGTACGCGCCATGTGGCGCGCCCTCAAGTCCAGCCAGGCCAACCACCAACCAGTGTGTACCCAAGTGCCCATTTTTATTATTTCTTCCACGTCCCCCAACCCCGCTTTTGTCCTCGTTGCTTCGAAGGCGTTATCTTCGCAAATTCGTCCAAACCCGCTGCTGGGTCCAAAAACGCTCGGAACAAGACGAGACCCGAGGTACGTGGTAGACCACCACTCACTCACGCCGTTCAACTCGACCTCGGCCGTTCCTTTTCCGTCTGCGGCCATGCCTCCGACCGACTGCTTCGATGACGCGAATGCAAGCTGTGCATCCATGGGGTGGTGAGAGCGAATAACCTGCAGATTGTTGGGTGTTTTGGTCGAGTGTGTGTACGGTTGGCCATACGCTGGCTTGAAAGGCACGAGACAGGCAACAGCTTACACGAATGTGGTGTTGCGTTTGCTGCTCCTGTCTGGTGCACAAAAGGGTTCTCACCCAGAGGTGTCCTCTTTTGCTCCCTGCCTCTCGGCAACCTCAGCGTCAAGCCCCATGCGATGCTGCGTTACTCTATGTGCATGGTAGTCGTGTAGTCCAAGCACCCGGAAACTCAGACCCGGTGTTTTTTCCTGGATTTTCTTTGCGCTGGCCTCCCTCTCTCTCCCTCCGCGGCTCTTGGGTTTTTCCAGCGGTGTTCCCGAGTCGGGGCTGTTGCCCACGACAAGGTCGCCACTCCATCACGGTACTGACCCTGACCTCTCGGCTCCCACTCCGTCACCTTCGGGGGTCGCGGCTGCGGGGCTCGACTTGTCCCCTGTGATGGGACCAACGGTGAGAGCAGCAGCAGCAGCAGCAGCAGCAGCAGCGGGTGGAGTGTGGTGCCGGAAATCGTGTATTTTTTTTCCAGGCAGCAGTTGGAGGCCAAAACCTGCAGCAGTCTCTCCGTCTCTCCGTCTGTTTTTCTTCGAGGGAAATCAACGCTCCCCGAGAGAGCACACAACCACTTGAAGGGACGCGAATTGAATCAGAACCTTGTGCCGATGCTGAGCATGCGCTTGTGCTGCGCCGGATGCGTTTAGAACTGCACCCTGGTGGCGTTGGTTGGCGACGGTGTGCTGCCCTCTCGTGTGGCATCGAGGTTGAGCTTTTCGAACCCGTCATACAATGGCACCCAACCATCCCCCTTGCTAGTCTTTCGGAAGCATCCATCGAAAAATTGCCTTTTTGCTGTCCCTGAAAAACCTAAGTCCACACGCACGTAAGAGCCCCCCCAAACGCGGAGGGAAGCGTTTGTGTGGTGTCTGCTGAGCACCGGAACCTCTGTCTGCTGTTTCACAGCCAGCGTCCGTGTTTGCACGAGCAACACGCACGCGCAAACACATGTTTACCACACACCACACTGCCCTCCGGCGCCGCCGCCGAGATCGATTTTTTTCCCTGCACACCGAAACACTGGTGTGCGTTGTTTGTTTCGTGCAACAACCGCCCCCCCCCCCCATCATGTCCGCTCGCTTGTTTTTCGCTCAACAAACAGCCCACTGTTATCGTGACCAAGGCAAAGCGGAAGCTGCGAGGCAGCCCAGCGAGAGGGGGGGGCTGTGGCGGAGGCCCCGTCTCTCCCATGGCGGCCCGGCTCTCGAGAGGCTTCCCTCCCTCGAGCATCAGACCCAACACTAGTAGTTTCAGCGGGGTGTCGAACCCATCAACACACGGCGGAAGCAGCTATTGCATCACACAACACGACGCTTCGTCGTCAGCAGCAGCTGAAGGGGAGGCAACAAAGCAGAGGCTGGGAGCCGGAGGGACGGGGGGGCTACTGGACGACAAGGATGAACCGCCCTCGCTTGCCCCTCTCGGAAGCGCTGATCCTGGCGCCAGGGTCGCGGCCACCGCCGCTCCGACCCCCGAGAGTGCCGCGGGTCTCGATGCCGGCGGCGGTGGTTCCGAAGCCAGCAGCGGCTGCGGGGCGCGACAGCAGCAGCAGCAGCAAAAGAAGCCGCAAGTGGACATCAAGGACATGATGCTCAAGGCTAAAAATGTCTCAGACAACATCCGCCTTCTACTGCACGCCAAGGTATGAACTAGATGCCTTTTGACCTCTCTCGGGGAACCAAGGCTTCGTAAACACACCGCTCGCACTCGTGTGTGTGCGGGACCATTCAGTACCACCTTTGCTGGCTCTTTTTTTTTCCGTCCACGGGAGTTCGTCAGTCTGCCTCTGGGTTAGTTGTTCCCCCCTTGTATGCCCACCCCCCCCTCTCAAGATTGCGTCTATGTACCTTCCGTGTTTTGATTTGTTGTGTGCGACAGCTGCGGTGCCAGTGGAAAAGCGTTGGTCGCATGCGCATGTAGGTGGCGTGTCGCTCCCCGTGTCCCCGTCCAGGAAAAAGAATTGCATCTAGATAGAATCTACCTTTCATATGCATATTTTGGGTCGTCTCATGGTTGATTTACCCGCCCGCCAATTTTTTCTTGTTCGAAATATGTTGACCACAGAAAGTATATAATTCTCAGGATTGTTTCCCCGAAAAGTGTAAGGCCGGCCGTCAGGCCATCTGGCACCCCCATACCACCGTTCATGCCTTGGAGTGGTGCGCCTGTTGTGCGTACGTTACCCTTTGGCGGCACGCCGCCTATATTCCATTCTACACAGACCGACCGAAGTCGACGCCGGTCGTGCCGCCCATGGCTGGGGGTTGCAAATGCAATCAACCAAACGTTTCGGTTGAGATGGAGACACGAGACACGCCGGGCGGGTGTCACCGTCATGCATACATGACCTATGGCCCCTTCTCTCTCACACACACTCCTCACATTCGTAGAACAGACACATCAGGACATCTACATATGTATAATATGACCTGCGAAAAGGTTGTCCACGCAGAATATCTAATATTAATAGTTGTTTGCTGGAATAATATGTACCCATGCATGCATGACCCTAGTCCAGCGTCCGAGACTTTATGCTCTGGTTCGATCATGAAAACGGAGGAGTGTTCGCGTGACCAGCGTCCGAGACTTTATGCTCTGGTTCGATCATGAAAACGGAGGAGTGTTCGCGTGATTTGTAGCTTCGTTTGTATAAGGAGAGCTTTGCGGCGCGTGTGTGAGGGAGGACAAAAACATGGGTATGGTACACCTGTCTGTGGGTGTGTGCGTGTCGTTCCTAGCATGGCTACGAAGATACCGTACGCCTGATATCCTACCAATGCTCTTCTCTTTTTTTCCAAGTCAGACAGATTCTTGCACCCGCCACTCGCCACACGAGAAGCGTCGGAAAGGTTAACTAGCAGACATATGTGTGGCCTTGTTTTATCCATAGCTGCATGTGCATGTGTGCAGTCTTGGATTGTGCTCCTTTTCTTGCTCTTACGGAAACTCTGTTCCTTTTCTCTCCTTGGGTACATTTGGATATCTGTACAACGAGTACGGCAGCCGCTGATCAGAGTACATCCAACCAATTGTAGTAGCTCTTCTGCTGTACTGATGGGTTGGATGGATGCATAATACTTCGGTATCAATTTCATCTTGAGAATGGATTGGTTTTCAGCAGTGGGTCATGTGCCGGCTGCCAACGGTCTCGCCGGGTATTTTGCCGAAGGGGCTGGTTGACGATACGGGGTGATGATGTCATGTGGTTATTTTTGCTTTCCCCACAGCAACGCAACCTCCATGCTTTCAACACGTGCAAATAAAACGTGGTGTGTTTATAACAGTCGCCCACCGCAGGCTGACTGAGTGGACTCCACAAAAAGTCTCTTCATTTATCCCTCCGGTTAAAAAGCTGCGGTTGCAGGGCAGTTTTTCGTATTGGCATGATGGCCAGCGTGGCGTTACAAAAAACTGATGTGAATCAATTTCTCCTCTGGCTGTCTGGTGTGGCCGGCGGCGGGTGCGCGGCACTATACTTCAACTCCAGCGGTGCGAGGGGGGCTCCTGCCAGGTGCCGGGGTGCGAGTCTGCACGGCAGCTCGTCGCACACATGCGGGGCTGTCACCTGACTCGGGGCGCCGGGTGCAGCAACGCAAAGTGCGCCCAGGCCCAGAAGATGCTCCGCCACTACGCCGAGTGCAAGTGAGTCCCACAGACAGCGTCCTCTGCTGCGTGTGAACCACTTGTGCAGCAGTTGACGCCTTTCACAGAGTAAAGAGCATTCGCATGTCTTTGTCGGCGGTTCATGCGCTGCGGTGGCGGCCGAGTATAGGAACATTTTGCACGTTTTATCGGCGGTTCATGCACGGCGGTGGCGGCCATGGAATGTTCGGTCGAAGCCCCCCCCCCCCCCNCCCCCCCCCCCCTTCCCCGTTCCCATCCATTGATGTGTATGCTGGCATCCTGGGTAGTTTGTTTGCCACACCGCGTTCTTGCCATGCACACTTTGGGATTCTGAGATGGTTGTAGCATTGCATGACGGTAACGGTGTAGAAGACGGCGGGTAACGCTTACACACAGTAGCTCGTACCGCCGATGATCACGAATGGAGGCAGTTATGATCGCTCACGCTGGTGCAGTTCAGTAGCGGTTGATAATAACGTCCTGAGAGAAGGTGTCACAAGTATTCACGCCCCCCTTGTGGACAAATTTTCGAAGCTGGAAAGATTCGCGGTGCCCTAAATGGCGGCGTTGGAGTTTTCTCGTCCTCTTGCTTTCCGTTAACGTGCCGCTTGTTGATTGTACTTGCCATTCACTGTGAAGTCACTGGCATTTGAAAATTGGTAGTGGGCGTGGTAAACTTTGTTGCTTCGATTCGTGTTGTTTCGGCCTGGTTGTTTGCCGTTGCCAGGCATCTGTAGGTTCATTATTGTCTTGATATGTGAGGTTGTCCCTGCTCACGTTCCGCTGAAAACTCTGAACGAGTAGCCCGTCCCCCGGCCCCTCCTTGACCCGGCTCTCGCATCGGACCCCCCCCCCCCCCCCCCNCGGGCGCTACTGCCTGGTCTGCTCTCTGGTCGCTCGCTCCACCGCCACCAACACCAGCAACAAACACCACCAGACCAGCAACGTCATGCTGCCCCCCACCTCCCCCAACGGCCTTCCAGTCGGCCAAACCTCCCCGGCGAACCGCCGGCAGCCCCTGGGCTATCTTGGTCCTGGGGCCGTCCCGACCAGGCGCGGTCTTAGCGTGCAGCAGCAACAGGACAGGGCAACGGCGGCGGCGGCGGGGGGGAAGGAGCAGGGAATGGACGCCACGCGGCTATCGTCTCCGGTTTTGATCTCGCGGAGTAAGCGGGGCGGCGGCGTGGCCGGGCAATCGCTGCGGCAGCAGCAGCAGCAGCAGGGTGGTGGAGCGATGCCCGGTTCGCCGCTACAGCCGCAGCAGCAGCAGTTCATGGTGATGCCTCGGGGCAGCAAGTTCTTCCGTTCCCTGCCGAAAACTCGCAGAGGAAGCTGGGGCGGGTACGACCGCACCCGCTACCTGCGACGCACGCGCTTCGACTCCATCCCCGAAGAGGTGCCGGAAGAGGACTGTGACGACGACGACTACGACCAAGAGGTGAGTGAGACATGAACCGCTCGCTCCTTCAGCCGTTTTGTCGGTGTTGTCGTGACTGCCGCTCCGTCATAGGTACAAGGACAAGTAGCGCTGAAGGAGCTGACATAGGTCAGAGAATCCAAGGAGACCACGGTTGTCGTTCGTTTTCTACGCCAAGAATTACGACAAGGACGTTCCCCCCGGTTGCAAAGCTAACGCTGGCGTCTTGGGGGGCGTTTCGCCGCTCTCGGGTGAAGAACCGGACCAGGCTTTAGACTTGCCCGTTTCGATGCGCCTCGGCGGCCTCTCTGGGCGCTGGGGTGATTGGAGTGGTGATATTATGGGCGCAGCGGAATGCAGGGAGTCGTTGAGTACCTTTAGTTTGTCGATGCCGAAAGAGAATGTCTTCGGGTGTTGAAGACATTGAATGGAGTTTCGACCTGCTGACATTTGACGTACGCGCGTGCTTCTCCTTTTTGCGTGGTCCCTCTGCCCTTGTGATGATGACAGACGTCGTCCGACGCGGGTTCGAAGTCGACCGTGGGCGACGCGGACAGCCGAAGCAAGACCCTGCTCAGTTCCATTTCCTTGTGAGCTGAGTAGCCCGAGGCACGTGCCGCGTTAGAACCCTCATCCGCAGTGACAAGCACCCACGCGTGTCTAGGACGAGGAGGTGCAATGACGAGGTGAAATAGAGGTTGTTCTCCCTGGTTTCGTTTGTCTTCTTTTTCCTCTGTTGTCAATTTAACCGTTTGGAGGACTGGCCTGTGTCTCGGAAGACGCTTACGTTCGATGATGACGTCTTGAAGCATGGGGATGGGCGAGGAAGACGACTTAATTGGCGACCTGGGAGCGAGCAGGGCGCACATCCTAAACGGCGGAGTTGTGGACCGGGTTTTGGAGGCCATGCCTGTTGTCGGGTTGTTGGTGTGCTGCGCGCGCGTGAGTTGTGGAAGTAGTTAGGGCGCCGCTGCATGGGTGGTTTTGGGCGGCGGGCGTGTTGAGGGCGGCACAGCCCGTGCTTATTACTACGCAGACGTGGGCACCGTCCTTGGTGTGTCAAGGTGCCACCATTAGCAGTAGTTTGGGGAGGGATTTTTGGGGTGGGGGGGTAGTGGGGGGAAGGGTAGATCCTGTTTAATAGAGGGGAGGGAAAATAGTTGACAAACGACATTCCTCCTGGACAGCAGAAAATGTTGCGCAATAATCAAGCATGTACGGTATGCGTATTTTTCGGTGTGTGTGGGTATGGTAGGGGGTGGCGGTGTGGTACAAGCGCAAGGTAGAATACGCGGTCGTTTTGCTTCGTTTTTGGGCTTTTTTTGAGATGCGGTGTTCTTCCTCTGCTGCGTTGACGTGTTGTCTGTGTGCAACTGGTAAATAACCCACGCATATGCGCTGGTTCGAACTGGTTTTGTCGCATCCGCCGGGTGCATTAGTTGACACCCCGCGCGCTGCCCCACCGTCGAGTGTGGGAAACGGACGGAGCCGAACACGGTTCGTTTCGTCGATTTGACTACCACATGTTGGTGTGTGTTGTGTATTTGCTTCCGGCTTGGCGTGTGGTACACGCACGGCGCCGCGCCGCGCCTGCTAGACCACCGGGTGCCTCCGCGGAAATATGGATCTCGAGAGAGGCGGTAAGATAAATCTTGCTCGCCAACCACCACGCTCCTCTTTCGGCGCCCCTTCCGTATTTTGGACTTTTTTTTTTGGCACACACACGTGCACTCGAGCGTGTGATGGGTCTGGCGTTTCTGCTCTCGCGTGCATGATTTGTACAAGTTTAGGAGGATGGGCGTCTTTTTTGGGGGGTGGGGTACGGATAACTATTTTTTTGAGGTTTGGCAGGCTGCCCTCAATTTTTGCCTTGAGTTTTTTCCACCGGGCGGGTGCCCAGCAAGCGGTTTCACGCCCTTTTAGTTATTGCTGGTAAGAATGTGAATTTTTCTGGTACCTTTGTCTGCGTAACGTGGCGTCGTTTGCTGAACCGTGTGGCATATCTCACAGCAAGTGCCGTGCCTTTTTTTTTCGCCCTTAGCCGTTAGCTACTTAGCCGTCAAGGGTAAAAAAGTTCAGAAAACCAATGACTTTTTGCCGATAAAAATCCTTGGTAGCTAGTTTTCTTTTTCGTGGAAGCATTTTATCCGGACAGCACACAGGGTGAGTGTGCGCACGAGGGCAATCTCGCGAGAGCTTTGTTCTCAGTCGGTGAATTATTTTCATGTTTTGGCTGGTCGAAATGGCCGTTTCTTAGGCAGTTACTCCTCCTAGGCCAGGCGGCGAGACGCAACAGCCGTGAGAAGACGAGGCAACCCGGACGCTGTGGTGTACAGCGCGACCGGAGAGTAGAACGATCCAACATGTGTAGTTTCGAGAGCCGTACGCGGTGTGTATGTGGGTGATGCACTGCTCCGTACTTCTTGCTCGTTGTTGGTTGCTTTTCCCCTCTTCGTGCGCGTCGCGCCGTGTCGTGTCGAATCTAGCGTGAGTTTTGGTCTGTGGTGGCAAGCAAGGCCGGAGTCGTTTGTTCGGATCTCGACAGGTCGACATGGAGTGTGTGTGGTGTCATGGGTTTGCGTGTGTCGCGAAGCGCTTCGCGTAGCAAAAACAAAGAACGTAGTTTTACCGCCCCTTCTATCTCTAGATTCTCCGTTTTTGTTTCAGAGAGGCCCAGCATGGGCAGTGCGTGTGTAAAGGTAGGGGGGGGGGGGGGGGGGGGGGGGAACCGGGCGTAGTTACTGGGCAAAAAAAAAATGAAAAATACTCCGTGGTGTCGGTAAGAATCAGGGGTCGTCGGGAAAAGGGGGATAACGTGAATGTCCACTCATGGGCAGACATTTTCCTACCGGCACCTTGAGCTGGCTATCCTTGTAGGGAAACTTGGAAGTCTCCCAGGCGAGCAGTATAGGTATGTGGCGCGCGAAGACAAGACAGGGGGCAGGGGTTTGGAGTTGGAGCGGAGTAAGGGACGTTCGGCGGGTCAAGTCTGGGTGTGCATCCAGTTAGTTGGGCAACGTGTGCGGTGGGCTTGGTGCTGTTCTCGGCTATTCTTGAATCGTTTCTCTCCCCCTTACCGTACGCGTGAACGTGTGCATTCGATAACTCAGTACATATTGCACGAAACAGGGTCAATAGTTGGTGATTGTGTGTATTCTTCTCGCCGGAGTTGGTCCGTCGTATGTCAAGTGTAAGCGCGTTCGTTGTATGTTTTTTTTTTTGGCAAAGTTGTTGGTAGTGATGCACTCGAGCGTGAAAAGAGAATGGATGAGATTTAATTTTGTGTAGGGCCACTCGTTCTGCTTGAGTCTCATTCGGGATGACCCAAAACAAGATTACATCGCGTGCATGGAAAACCTGTCGTTCTTTCATGAGGTTCCCTTGTTTCTGATTGCTCACTTTCGCTTTATTGTCAAGTGTGTTTGGGCGGCCGGATGGGCGTGGGGTTGTGGGATGCACGGTACAGGTGTAGGTGGGTGGTATCTCACGGTGGTTCGTTCACGCGCGTGCGTAACCTATATGTTTGTAGCATATATGAGTGGTGTTTGTTTACGCGGTGTAGTGAAGTTTGTTCATTACTCGATGTGACTCCGAACTTTTGTGCTAAAATCATTCGATATCATGCCTTTTTTTGCGTGTTTTCGTTCGGGATTCAGTCGGGCATGTCCTCAACATAGCATAGCGCTAGGTACCTAATGTCACGGTAGAGAAAGGTCGATGTCGTCTTTAATAGATGAGATCGGGAAGTGGGTGTCGGTTTTATACATCAGATCGCTTGGTCGAGCGCGAGCATAGCAGGTTGATCCATGTCTCTTTTTCTTTTTAGTGAGATCGGGTGGTGGGGGGGTTGTTGATTAAAGGAGGTGGTGGGAAAGAGAGGGCGACACAGCGACAAGCTGGCTCTTCTTTGTTAGGTAGACTAAAAAAGTACGGGCGACATACAAGGAAAAGGTATGCTTGTATGGAACGTACTGGTATGTGTCTTGGCGAAGATAATGTATGAAGAAGCAAAGGAGGAGGATGTTGGAGATTTTCGCTGCTGATGATGCCGTTGTTGTTGTTGACAACGTCCTCCTTGTTTCTCCACGACGAGAACTATTATCTTGCTTTGGAGCCAGACGCCCGGGTCAAACAACAACAAAAATAACCAAAGCGGGGTGGCATCCAGAGGAGAGAGGGGAGGGGGCACAAAGGGGGAAGCCACCAAAAAACAAGCACAGCTGAATTTTCGACAGCGACTGCTGCTGCTTTTCTTGTTGCCCAAGGGAGCACGGCACAACCAACTGGGAGTGCTCGTTTTCGTATCAACGTTTTAGGGGACAGATACAACGCGATGTAGTGCGATGAGGGAGCCGGGGGAAGGAAGAAGCAATAAGAGAAGAGCTACAAATATTATATTTCATCGACCATATCCTCTATTCGTCGTAAGCACGGAGCACGGCAGCTCAAGAAGAAAAGTTCATTCAGGAGGCCAGGCCGTGGTGCAAGGAGATACTTCGAATGACGTGTCCCAATGCACCTACAAAATACCCCAGCTGATCTCAAGTAACGTTACAACTTCTTGTTCGCTTTTTGTGCTTTGTGGAGATCTAAAATAACCGCCGTCTGTCCTTTGTGGTGGACGGGTGTGGTTGTATTGTATTTTCCAATCGGTATTTTCCCCCTCTACATGATGTATGCATATGATGAGCCAATTGGATAAGCAGGAACAACTATTTTTCCACCTTCTTTTTTTTTTCGGGCAACACGCAAAACCCTCGCAATCCACCAGTGAGCATCGGCGGGTATCATTTCATGGTGGCGTGTGCCTCACACGCTCGTGGCAACGCATGGCAATATAGAAAGCCATGCGTGTTCTCTTGCGTACACCCGTCGGTGCAGCAGACCAAACAGCCGACTAGAGGTGACGACGCGATTTCAGCGAAACACACATCCACGACGCACACATGTGTAATAAAAAATGAAGATTTGATGGGGGGGGGGGGGGGGGG
>CACKRE030002233.1:57154-67775 GCA_902602495.3 Ectocarpus sp. CCAP 1310/34 | reverse complement strand
GGGGGGGGGGGGGGGGAGAGGTACCACGACGCAACGAGCAAGAAATGAAGAATCAACCAAGAAACCCACACACACGAAACGCTGTGTGCACGACCTTGGTGTGCACTATCTCTGCAAGGTAATCTCTGGATCTGGGCGTCTGCAAACCAAGCTCAAGTGAGACAGAGGGAGAGAGAGAGAGAGATAGGGAGGGACGTTGCCTACGGTGCGTTTGTTTTTGGCGGGAGATCCGGTAGCCAAAAATCTCAGCGCGGGGTAGAGAAAGCGAAAAATGCGATAAGCCGCGGAGACTTTGCCCATTCGCACGGACTGATTTGTGTAGCGGATGCTATCGAGGTCAAGGACCGTCGCCGGTAGCCTTATGGCGTTGCTGGCCCCGGTGCGATTTCGTGGGAGGATCCGCCCTCGCCACGCGATCTTCTTGGCCTTTGCGCGCGTACCTTACCTGCTGCCTCTCCCTGTCTGGTCTGTATACGCCCGCGCAGCGGAGACACACCGGCAGCATAAACAAATAATGGATGGATGGACGATTGGATTCCAAGCAAATCGCTTCCGCTTGCTGCGTGTGTGATGTTGCCGCACCCCCAGTAGCAGTTAGCCCTGGATCCTCAGCTGGGCGAGCGATCCTGCGTAGGAGTCGGGGAGATTGATCTGTTGGCCGTGTGTGTCGGCGACTGCTGGCGGCTCGCGTGCTGCTGGCTGGTCGTATCACTCCACCGAAATGTCGGACACACCTTCATGTTCTTTGCTGCTCGGTCCTGCCCTTTTTTAATCTTTTTTTTTCACCCGCTCTCTCCGTCGCTGGTTTTCTTTGAAGGCATGTCATTTATCGCCCGTTCATTTGAATCTCAACGAGACCGACCGATCAGCAAAGGGGTGTGTATGTGTGTTTTACGAGAAAAAATCTCTTGCCGCTACACAGCGGGCACCCACACATTACCCTCCGAACGCTGCTGTTCCCCCCCCATCTCTCCCTCTCTCTCTCTTGTCCTCTCCCTCTTCTTCTGCCATTGCCATCCGGTGGCATCACATCATCATCACACAGGATGGAAGGAGGCTACGGGCAGGGAATGACCATGCGGCAGGGCCAGGGGCAGGGTATGCAGGGCCAGTTGGGACAGGGGATGGGCCAAGGGATGCAGCAGGCAAGACCGCTGTTTTTTGTTATTCTCGTTGTTGTGGCAGTTGTGGCATTCATAAATGTGTTTTGTTGCCGAAAACGGGCCCTCTCCTCTCCCTTCACCGCTGGCACTTTGGGGCCTTCTCCCTCTCCTCGCGGAAAAAAGGCGAGCGGCGGCTAGATCGGACACGACCATCCCACCCAAGTAGGTTCAATTTTTTTAAGGAGAGGACGTGCAAGAGGTAGACGTTTTCCCACGCTTTTCCGAACGAGCGCAAGGCGCCTTTTCGTTTTGTTTGAAGAATTTATCCTGCAAGCGTTTTTCTCCCGCCGGAACCACACAATACATTATGAAAGCTTTCGTTAGCCCCCTGTATCTTTGGATCCCCGAACAACATCGGCGCAAGGTGCAAGCCTTTGCTACGCGGGGCGTAGGGGTGACACATGTACGAACCTGGCCGCCTTGCAGTGACTGGCTGCACGCGTTTTTCGAGTTTTTGAATTCTGGCGCTTTTTTTTGGGACTCGTTGGTGATGGCGATGACATGACATTTGGGCGGGCTGGAAGTTTGTGGGTATCGGGAGTTTTGTATGCATACCCACCAACAGAGTAGTAAGAACGTACGATACATACGCACATATAATGTCTTGAGGCTACTTACTACAAGCTACAAGAATGCTCGATTTGGCCCTGCTGCAGAGCTGGGAAAAACCCCAAATTTTTGTGTTCCATCTCCTCTTTCTCTCTTCCTCCCTCCGCGACGATTATTTCGATACACATCTGTGCGGCAACCCCCAACCGACTCTTTTTTTTTTCATAAACCGGGGCTGCGCGGGGTAGGCTCGTCGGCTTTATTTTGGCCTGTTGTTTGGTGTGCGCTCTGCCACTCCTATCTTTTCTGAAATCACTCGCGCTTACTACCATGTAGGCGGCATCCAAAACTCCCGTTCGACCTTCTTTCTTTGGACCATCCCTGGGTACTTTTTCGTTACGATGGCAAGAAGTTGCTGGGTTATGTTGGTTGGGGGGACGCCCAGCGTGTTTTTCGTCCACGCTCTTTTTTCTGTGCGCAGGTGAATGCCCAACATCAGGTCCCCGAAGAGAGATGGATGGGGATATTTGTGCACGTCGAAGTAGATATTGTTTTATCTTGATTGGTAAGACATCTGCTTTTTGTCCGCTCGCTGTAGCGAGCTCTCCTGAGACTTCATGCTTGCACCTAGTCGTGGGGCTGTTTTTTTCTGCACGTGGCATATGTCTGGCGAGAGAGAAAAAAAAAAAACACTTGCCGACAAGTAGTTGTTAACTACTATGCTGCTGTGTTGTTCCCCTCGTTGGACTTCGAACGAAGTCACTGAAAGTGCATGGCACGAAGGAGGAGGGTGGTCGGTTGTCGGATTCATTCACACCCTCCACGCGCTTGCTCAGCCGCTCATTTGTGTCAGTGCGCCCGCCCTCCTTTGTCGGCCGCCAAATCATCACTTCGGAGGGGGGCGTTGTTGCCTTTTTCGCCAACACATGGCCACACAGCACTCGATTTCGATTCCCACCGCACCCAACTTTCTCACATCACTTCTTGGGGCCTCACTCGTGGCGTCTGGTTCCGCTAGGGGGTGTGTGTGTACGCTGGACTGCTGTTGGCTCGTATGCATAGCATAATACCACACTTTTATATCCAAGGTTCATCCAGATCGTATGGTCCAGGGTGTGCACGCCCAGTTTAAGACATGGAGGTGGATACAGCTGTATCTGATACCTATTAGCGAAAACTGTAGAGAGCGTCGATCGAGCCTCACTCGAGAGTAACACTGAATCTTCTCTAGTCCTATGTATGCGTAATCACGCAATATAATAGTGCCAATGGAACTCGCTCGCTCGTTCGGAAGGATCACTGCTACAAGACCTCGAGGCCCAGGTTCCATGAAACGTCTGGCATTTAGATTGGCGTAAGAAATCGGGCCCAGCCTCCGGCTGTTGGCACTAGCGTATGCTCGTATTTCCTCCTTGTGCGTTTGTTTTGTAGCTTGGCAGTTTTACGTCGTTGCGACACCATGAGCCTTGCTCCAAAATACCAACGGCTCGTAGGAGCGGGAAGGTGCCGCTGTTGGTAGACCCACCCCAGGTTAGAAAAGCCGAGCCGGACATTTTCTCGAATGGCTGATCGGGGCCCGTCGTACTACCCAAGGCGACCGATTTTCGTCGCGGCGCCCGTGCGTTGTGCGTTTTGGATCCCCGCCCACGAAGAGCGAAAGTTAGCCTCCCTCTCCGGCGACAAAGGCGGAGCGGGCGAAGAAGCTCGTTCTTTTATTTGCATCCGTCAACTTTCGTCGTCCACTCTCTGTCTCTCTGTCTCTGTCTCTCTCTCTCTGTCTCTCTCTCTCTCTCTCTCTCTCTTTCACACACACACACACACACACTCTCTCTCTCTCCAGTCAAGTCAAGTGGTGGAGGTTCCCTCCCCCTCCCCCGAGATCCCGAGGTACCAGTCCGGGTACACTGCTGTGCAGCAAATGTGGAGTGGAGAAAAACCAAGCGGAGAACGACGGAGTCCTCTCACAACACACCACAGCAGTTCACGCGAGCGTTTGCGATGTCGTATCTACCAAGAAGCAAGCTCGTCCAGAAAGTATCGGGCCGTAGTGAGGCTGAGCCCCTGCACCCGTCCCGCTACGTTAACGTGTCCGCACCCTGGATATTCCAAGTAAAAAAGACGTGCCGTATCTGCGCCCCCCCCCCCCTCCCCCGAGGGATCTTTTCTTCTATCCGTGCGCATACCGAACGGGTGTGTTCTGCAGGGGGGGGCGAAAATTTGCTGGTTTTTTATCACCTTCGGGGGAACAGCGCGCGAATTTTGGGTACTTGACGATATCCGGCTCGGCGCAGCGGTCCTCCCTCTCGGCGAAGTTGTCGCGGGGGTGTAGCGGCGGGGGGGACTTGGTTAATTTCCTCCTTGAGAGAGCGTTGGATGGATGATGGATGAATGAATGGATGCCGTTCTGGCCATTCCCTACTGCTGCAGCTGTACATGTACAGTAGAGACAATAAGGGGTCTTACTCCTTGTCGCCGCTCCCGGCGCGGCGCGCACCTCTCTTGTGGGCGCCCCTGCAGGCTGCCGTGTACAAGACCCCGCTCGCTGCGCCCTGCTTTGTTTTTGTGCGGCACTACCGAGCACGTGCGAAGGCGTGGTGCGTCTTGAAGCCGACGTGGGGCTGGCTGCTGTGTGGGCGCCCCTGCAATCTGCCGTGCACAAGACCCCGCTCGCTGCGCCCTGCTTTGTTTTTGTGCGGCACTACCGAGCACGTGCGAAGGCGTGGTGCGTCTTGAAGCCGACGTGGGGCTGGCTGCTGTGTGGGCGCCCCTGCAATCTGCCGTGCACAAGACCCCGCTCGCTGCGCCCTGCTTTGTTTTTGTGCGGCACTACCGAGCACGTGCGAAGGCGTGGTGCGTCTTGAAGCCGACGTGGGGCTGGCTGCTGTGTGGGCGCCCCTGCAATCTGCCGTGCACAAGACCCCGCTCGCTGCGCCCTGCTTTGTTTTTGTGCGGCACTACCGAGCACGTGCGAAGGCGTGGTGCGTCTTGAAGCCGACGTGGGGCTGGCTGCTGTGTGGGCGCCCCTGCAATCTGCCGTGCACAAGACCCCGCTCGCTGCGCCCTGCTTTGTTTTTGTGCGGCACTACCGAGCACGTGCGAAGGCGTGGTGCGTCTTGAAGCCGACGTGGGGCTGGCTGCTGTGGAGTTTCCGTTAATGCTTGTTTGTTGCGTTGGGGAGAGGGGGGAAACATCATTCTGGCCACAAGTCACTCGTACCGGTTAGCGTTGACTAATAGGCTTTCCCTCCACAAGTCTTGGGGTATTGGAATTTCGGTCTTTGGGCAATCCGTGCCCCGCGAGGGACTGCGAACCACCTGACGGTAATAATAGGCCTTGGAGAAAAGTTACAGCTGTCATCGAATTGTCCGCAGAATGCTATTTTCGCGGTATCTCTGGTTGGGAAGGGTTTAGGGAACCGTTGTTTCTGGTCATCCGGGCACACGGCGCGCTAAAGTTTTTTTTTCCCGAAGCCGTGCAACGGCGGCCAGCTGAATAGTTTTCTGGCGCGAGACCGGTCTCCCGGGTGCCACGTTGGTTTCCCGCCGGGACACGTGGGTAGTTTTTTTGCGAAAGTTGCTCCGATGACAAGAACGAGGTCGATGGGCGAGCTGCAGGAGGACACCCTCGCCCACGAGCGGGTGGTTCGGAGCCGTTCCTGATGCACAAACGGCGGTCTCAATGTCATCGGAGGGGAGACATCCCCCCCCCTCCTCCCTTGAAGCCGGTGTCACCTGCTAACGACACACGCAAACTCTGAGCCTTGTGTGAGGAAGCCTTTTTTTGGTGTGCCGCACGGTCGGGCAAGGTAGTGCGAGCTGTGCCGCTCAAATATTTTCCCCTCCGGCTGCCCTTGCGGACGACCCGAGACGCCCGCGCCTGTTGCGCGTCGTTGCGCCACCCCCGGAGAGCATTCCTTCCGCAAAGTTCCACCAATGCTGTCGAGGAGCAGTGCTAGACTCCGCGGGACGTGTGGGTCACTATCGCACGCCAGCCGGACCGACTTTGGCAGCTCGATTCTTCCAGTGAGGAACAGCTCCCCGATGCCGCGAGAAGGGAGGGTGGTTTTAGGAGATGTGTGTGGCTACAGCTCTCCTCTTGCACGTGTGGGTCGATGTTTGCGAACGGGCAACCCTCCTGGGTATGTTACATACGTCCGTATATGTGCAGAGCCAACAAGGTTTTGAACTCGGTCGAAGGGGCGTGCGATTGCCCTTGCTTCTTTCGGTGCGGTTCTTCGCCGTGAGGATGTGGTGCCGCGATTGAAGCAAGTAGCTTCGCATGAAGAGGATTAGATAATGTAGACCAGACCAAACAGAACATTCACGTTTGGTAGGGGGCGTGTTTGTCCGTTCGAGAGAAACACTCCAGGGTGGACACAACCACGACGCGGTAGATGATGCCATGGGGAGGCGGGCGAAAAGGGTGTGGGAAGCGCGCGTGTTGCTACTTGAGGAGGAGTAGCTTGATGTCGTGTGACGCATGTGCTTTCGGTGTCGTTTCTATGCATCCACATCCAAACCAGCCTCGTGTGAGTCTTTTTTTTTGCGAATTCGATTTCAGTTGCCTACCGTGGCTGTACCCGCCGGCCAACTTGTCTCGGTGGCCTCCTCGTAAACGACGGCACCGCTAGCTAGCTACGTAACAGGAGGACTTGTAGAACAACAGACTCAAGCTTGAGTTCACTCAGATGTTGCATTCCGAAACCGCATTGTATGGCATTGCTGCCGCTTTTCTGGAGCGGGAAAAAAGAGGGGGTTGCAGGTTGCCAGCAGGGTTGGCGCACTTGAATCACATCAGCAGGTCAGCAAGCGGCTGTGGTGCTGGAGAACCCTGGGATCTAGCACACAGAAGGCTTGTTGGGTTGCACGCCAGCTTCGTACTTGCGCGCCAAGATCGAAGTCCCTTGCAGTACTTGAAGTATAGACAAGTCGCGCCTGCCGGACGTGAAGCGTTAAGTTAGCCGGGATACCCAATCAACCCGTGGCACATCTGGTTTGGCACAGCAAACGCCAGGATGATGACCAGCTTCTGGTTCGTCCTTGTAAAACGTAGCCCGGGCCGGCCCGTGGCACATCTGGTTTGGCACAGCAAACGCCAGGATGATGACCAGCTTCTGGTTCGTCCTTGTAAAACGTAGCCCGGGCCGGCCCGTGGCACATCTGGTTTGGCACAGCAAACGCCAGGATGATGACCAGCTTCTGGTTCATCCTTGTAAAACGTAGCCCAGGCCGGCCCGTGGCACATCGCTCCGTCCCGGCATTGTAGGGGTGCGAGGTCAATGGTCTAACTTCACGAGCACATCCCTCCCCTCCGAACCACGAAGCGGCCGGGTTGCTGATCTCGAGGCATTTATTTTCTAAACTCTGGTGTGTCCCGGTTGGGGCGGCTTGACTCCCGAACGAGCACCTACTTTTGACGCGAAGGTGCCGTTGTCGTTCCTGGTGATTGGCGTGGGACAGCCAACAAGCAGGGTCTCTTTTGTCTTACCTGTCGTAGCGTGGTGGGACCCGGTATTTTGTCAACGAAGCCACCAAACAGAAACAGAAACATGAGCGCTGCATACATACGCAACAATACACACGAAGTCCACTCCAAGAAAAATGGCCTTCGTAAAACAGCGTACCTGCAACAACATCGTCTTTGGCCTTTTTGTTCGGTGGCCTGAACTTGTGAATGAGCAGGGAGGCTACGGCGTCGCCGCGAACGGGCAGGGGATCGGCGTTAACCACATGGGAGGAGTTCAAGGGGTGGGTGGCGTGAACGGGCAGGTGAGAGGCGCGAAATGCAATATTAGGCGCTTCGGAAGGCTGGCTTCTCTCTCTCTGTCTCTCTGTCTGTCTCTCTCTCTTTCTCTCTTCTCTGTCTGTCGGTCAGTCTGTCTCTTTCTCTTTTTCTATCTCTGTCTCTCTCTCTCTCTCTCTGTCTCTCTGTCTGTCGGTCAGTCTGTCTCTTTCTCTTTTCTATCTCTGTCTCTCTCTCTCTCTCTCTCTCTCTGTCTCTCTGTCTGTCTCTGTCTGTCTGTCTGTCCGTCTGTCTGTTTCTCTCTCTCTCTCTCTCTCTCCCTCTCCCTCTCTCTCTCCCTGTCGTTTTTTTTTTGTGATTTCGGGTGTTGAAAACCGTGAGGTAGAGTGACACCTGTTTTTTCGTTCAAGAGGCCAATTCATGCGTTAGAGAAGCCTGTGTTTTGGGGGTTAGCCTTTGCCAACGGCTGTGTGTCGCGATGCGCTGGGACGGAGCGCTTTTCACAATGCCGCACGGCTTGGCTCGCGAGGTGAAGAAGAGCGAATGACGTGTTCTGCTGTATTTTTCACGTGGTCCGTCATACAATCTCACGTTGAACCGAGCTAGTTTTCCTGCGATAGTATTGGTGTTGCACGGTGCGGTTTGGTTTCCCACGGTATGTGCGGTACGGCACGACTCGTGAGGGCCCCCACGTTTGCGAGGCAGTCGCAACCGTCAATGGCAAGGTCTTTGGCACAGCAGTAGACCTCAGTCAAGTAGCCAAACGTGGCCGGACGGAACTCAAATGCAGCCCGGGAAGGCATGTATCGCGATTCGGCGAAATTGGCCGAGTTGCAAGGCGGCCAATAAGAAGAATCACGGACTGTTGCTTCCTTGGAGCCCCTTTCTCATATTTTTTTGTCTGTTTCTTGTCTTTTCCTTTATTTTTGTTCATGCTGTGTGGACCCTTCGCACACGTCCAACCCGTCACAAGGTACCGCAGCAAATGGCCCCCCAGCAAGGGATCATGAGTCAGGGAATGGGTCAAGGGATGGGGCAGGGCATGGGTCAAGGCATGGGGCAGGGCATGGGGCAGGGCATGGGAGGGGTGGGGGTCGGGGTGGGGCATGGGAACGTCCAGGGCGCGGGCATGATGGGAGGTGGTGCTATGTCCACAATGAGCATGGGAGACTGTGAGTAGTCGGGTACATAATTTGGTGATGCATTGCTGACACTTTCACACACATGCTTGCAGCAGGTCTACCACTCGGTTAGACCTTCTCTTTCTTGGCTCACCAGGGTGGCGTTTTGCCGTCGTGTCCTTGGTCAGCAGGTTGCCGCGTTCTGCTTTGCGTTGATCCATGGCCCACACGTACACACAGAGATCGCGACCTTTAGAATCTTGTTATGCTTGCAGCCGCACTACTGTAAGACTGATGTCTCCTCATTGGTAGGGAGGCCGATTTGCGCGGTCGATGCTATGCAGAGGGAAGACAGACAGAGGCGTATTCGCGATTGTACGTGTAACCCGCTGAAGGCTGACGACCTTTCGCTGGTCTGGTGATCAGCGCGTTCCACGTCCATTTGTGAAGCACACACACACACACACACACACACACACACACGAAATATTGCCGTGTACGTCATCTGCGATTTTTGTTCGTAGTTCGACCGTCGGTCATGCTGTCGTCTTTAGCACACGCAGACACAGCAGGTCTTGCAGAAACCTTCCTGAGGGCGGTTTCCGTAGGTGGCATGACGTGAGTCATCACACCCCCTCGGAGTGATTTTCAACGCCCGATTACTCGACAGCGGATAGAATGGCAGTTGCGGAAATGCCGGCGTGGAAGCGTCGTCTCGTCAAGAGCTTTTCGACAATGTATCGCCGCTTGATTGCTGTACAAGTATCCTCTTGGTGGTGGTCGTGGAGTAGTCGAGCCGGGAAGATCGTGTCATACCTTGTGTCACCTACGGTATGGTTCTGAGGAAGATAATTGGTTGTTCGAGGTTTCGGTTGTTGGACGGGAGGTTGGCTTTATATTTGGGAAACTCTTGTCTGAACCGTTGGGGGGGGGTGAACCTCGCCAGGGGGGCATGCTGACTGCCGTGCTGTGGAGATAGGCCGGGGTTGTTCCTACCACTCCACACCCTACTCTCTTTAACGAGGTACATTAACAAGGTACACTAGTTATGCTCTCAACAGCCCTATCCCTAACCCTAATCCTAACCCTCCATGATATGCTGGTAAGATCCGGCACGGTTCAGACGTGCAACCTGCAGAGGATAGGGAGCCAATACGTGTGCGCGTTCGCTTCTTCTACAAGAGCCGCTGTTGCGAAAGATTGTACCTTGTTCGTGTTGGAGGAGGTTTGTTGCGCACCCGTGTAAGGTTCGCCTACAACAGGTCCACACGCAAGATTCAAAGATTGGCTGTGGGTCCTTCCGTATTTCGATTTGTATGTTGGTCGGCGCTTGTGCACCTACCCTTCGGCCGATTGGCTCATTTTCATTTCACAGACCCGTATTTATGGACGGACATCAGTGTGAAATCGGAGTCAAGGGTTCGTTTTTCTAAGCAAGAAGCCTTCTTTCCGTGGACGGCTTCTGAGAACGCCACCATAATCTTCTTGAGTCAATCACTCAGATCTCCTGAAAATGAACATGTTTTTTTGTTTTAAGCTTTGCTTCCTATGTTCCCCCCCTGGGTCTCAGAAATGTGCAGAAATATGTAATTTTGTCACCAGGCACAGACGAGGCGTCGATACCACATCAACTCGAGCCAAGGATCGATGGCCTGATCATATTTTTTCCTTCCACCAGAGAGAGAATGTTACTGTTGGCCTGTAGCGCTCTGACAGCGCATGCACTGCAGCATATGTTTCACGGCTTGGAATCCCGGTTTTGGTTTGTCAGGCGTGGGAGAGCAACCAACGCCACGAGAGCGATAGATGCACCATCGGGGGAATCACGGTGATGCTCTTGTGCCGTTAGGTCGTCTACGGCAGGTACGCCGGCAAAGAGACGGCCGTACCACACACGAACGAACGTCAACACTTTCAGCGTCAGCAGTCGTCTTTATTCATTCACCTCGTGACAGAGAGTAACAGCACAGCGCCGTGTGGGCCCCCGCCGCCTCACCGGAGGCTCTCTCGTGCCCGTCTGTGTGTGTGGGGGGGGGGGGGGGGGGG
>CACKRE030002233.1:25778-46760 GCA_902602495.3 Ectocarpus sp. CCAP 1310/34 | reverse complement strand
GTCCCCCCCCCCCCCTCTCATCTGGCATATTGCTCCATGATGGCTTTGATGGTGTCATGACTACAGCGTGATTTCCATTAGTACATCCTCCCTCTGTGTCGACGTTTTCTCATCCCCGGGCCCCCCTTTCGCCAACCCACGATCACATCCCTCCGACGCAGGCACCTTTATGCCTCGGCGGCACATTGGGACGTAGACGATGATGCTTCTTTCGGACATGATGCTTAGGCACGGCACGGCATCGAGAACACAGCACAGCAGTGAGAGTTCCGTTGGGACCGGGAAGGCTGACAAACTTGCCGTACTGGTACGTGCGTATATATTCTGCTTTTTTTTCAGTCATTTAATGAAGTCTGTCAAAGTCTGAGAGCTTTGGGGAAGATTGTAGTTGGGATGATACCAAGCAGGGGCGGGGAGCAAGGCTGGGCGGGGAATTGGGGGAGGGGGGGGTAACGTAGGTTTTGGATGCTGATATATTCTGGTTGGTAGATGTGGTAGAATGTTGAGCGTCTGGAGGGCGGGGGCGGGGGGGCAGGTGGAGTTAGCTCTGGTTTGAGGGTCTGAGGTGTAAGAGGAAGAGGAGGGGATCGTCTCGAGATGGGTTGTTTTGAGTACTTTTAGCGAGTGGTCTCTCTGCTCGAAAACTTTGATGAAAAAGGCGTTGTCTGTCTGTGGTTTGTTGCACACACGAAGAAAAGAAAGAGAAAAAAAAGGGCAGCTGAGTTTGGTGTTGGTTGACACAGCAGTCAGTGGAAAGAAAGGAAAGGAAAGGAAAGGGAGAGGGAGGAAGGACTTTGTTTTGCTGGCGGGGGCGGGCAGGCACTGTGCCGGCACTACTCCGCGAGAGATGTGTAGGCTTATGTTGCACGAGCGGTAGAGAGCAGCGGTAGCGCATATCGGTAACAGGAGCAAAACAGCAACAACAGAGCGGGGTTTTCTTCGTCTCCGTTCTCCGAACAGAAACACCCTGAGCAGGGCGTTCGCCGTAGAAAGGGCAGGCTGCTGCTTTTCGGCAGGCAGGTCGTTCGTTTTGCCTTCCCGGCAACGCGAAAGCGCGATAGGCTTGTTGATGGATAGACCCGCCCCCGGTATTGGGAGGCGGTTTTTCAAGCTAGGCTGTTTTTTCGCAGTACTCCGCGCGCAGTAGAGGTCCGGCGGTAGTTCGGTTTGGCAATAGACCGTGGGCCTTGGCTTGGGCATGACAACGCGCATGTCTTGGGAGGAAGAAGGGCGATCGACACAAGAACGTCTAGTGCTTCCTTTTTCTCAAAGGGGTGGGTGGGTTGAGGGCGGGGGGGGTGTGGGGGCTGTTGACCACTGTAAACCTACGGCGCCTGTGTTTTGTTTGATGTTGTAGGGCACGAGTTTGCGGCGAATGCTCTTGCCAATGTACGGCTGCCCCTCCTCCCCCCCAAGCGAGATGTCTGCTTGGCGGCGAACACTCACTCTCTTGTCCCTCGTGACAAGAGAATGAATCCATCTCCACGCCGGAAGTCGGCCGCCCATGTTCGTTGACGTTGCTTGGCCGCACGCGCGTGGAGAGTGCTTCTATGTTTCGTTTTGGTGGTGCCGTCATCGCTTCCGCTGGCGACTATCTATCTAGCCCGGACGGACTACTTGCCGCTGCCGCTGCTACCGCCGCTGCTGCTGCTTCTTGTTGTGGTTGTTGTTGTTGGTGTTCGTGTCAGGGTTGACGAAGAGTTCGCACTCTTTGCCAAGTTGGCCTTGCGGTAGGGTTTTGTTGCATCGGCCGGAGCGAGTTGAGTCGGGGAAAGAGTGGATAGATGGAGGCCGGGTGCGATAACCGTCGGGTGCGATTACCTTTGCCGGCTGCTTCGGCGTGTTGATTCTCAGTTTTCGCTCCCCAAGAGAAAGTTTGTTGATTGTCTGGGGGTATGCTTTTTTTTTTTCACTCGTGCACCCCCCCGTGTGTTCTGATGCTTCCCGAATCGGAAAACTCCGGAGTTAGTAGGTGGGTCTCGTTGGCCTCTCCTCTCTCCCATGCGTGCGTGCATGGTGTCTACGCGGGGTTTTCGCTGTCTCCATCCCTCGTGGGCATGGCGTGATCCATCATTTCCGTTTTTTTTCGATCGTTTGTTCCGTTCGTTGGTTGGTATTTCGGCGGTTTTCTTTTTATAGTGTCATCATCATATTATTCTGGGCTGTGTGTATTGTCTTTCTCTCTCTCTCTCTCTCTCTCTCTCTCTCGTCGCCAGTCATCCACCATGTTGTCTGTCTTAGCTCTTCTCATCTTCCTTTCGGTTCTTTTTTTGGGTCGGTTGTTTGTTCCCTCTGACTTGCTTCTCTCTGTCTGTGGTGGTCCGTGTGGGGTGATTGTGCCGGCCAAAACAGAGGAGCACGCCGTTAAGCGTCGCGCTTCTTCATCTGCCACCCCCACGCGTTTTAGGTGACTTTTGTTATCGGGTGGCGGGGCGGGGGGGCGTAGATGTAGGCAGTTTACCTCCGATTTTACGCGTCTGTGGCTTCTTAGCACATGGGGCGAGC
This sequence comes from Ectocarpus sp. CCAP 1310/34, assembly GCA_902602495.3. Classification (NCBI taxonomy): domain Eukaryota; class Phaeophyceae; order Ectocarpales; family Ectocarpaceae; genus Ectocarpus; species Ectocarpus sp. CCAP 1310/34. Next base: position 44,255 of record CACKRE030002233.1, on the reverse strand, counting down.
CAGCGATGAGATTGTGCGTGCTCAATTCGATTCGTTGGGTGTTGTTGCTGTGGAAAGTGTAGGTGTAGGTGTTGTTGCTGTTGTTGTTGTTGTTGTTGTTGAAGCTGCTACCGCTGCCGCTACTGCCGCCGCCGCTACTGCTGCTGCTGCTGCTGCTGCTGCTGCTGCTGCTGCTGCCTTGCGTGGTGGCGATGAAATTCTGGTCGTCCTTTTGTCCTCCCCATGCTTGACCGGCCCACAAGTCCGTCTTCGGAATAAATGTCGTACGGACTCACGTCAAGTTGGACTTGAGCCTTCTAGACCTCAACCACTGTCGCCTCTCCCCCTCCCCCGGCAACTGAATCGGAAAAGCCATGGGCAAAACGGGATGATGTTGATGCGAGAAAACAAGCTCGGAAACGCTGTAGCATGGGGCGAGAGGAGGCACTTACGTTGAAACAAGGGTTTTGGGGGTTGATTTTCGGGATTTGTCGCAACAAAGGCCGGTTTTTTGTCTGCTCAAGGGGCCATCTATATATCTTTAGCTGTGTATCTAACGGAGCGGTTGGTCGTGAGGTAGCGAGACAGATGATGATGTTGTTGTTGACGTCGTTGGTAACTTTCTTTTTGTCATGGTCCACTGCTGCTGCTTGTCGTGGCAGAATGTCGATGGTACTTGTTTTGGGATGCGTGTATCTGCGAGGACGTGTCAACTGGCGGCAGAGACATCAGTCATCGTTCGTTTTTTTTTTTGTTTTTGATACCGGCGACAGGAGGTACGTCACCGGCAGTAGATCACGCGCTTGAGGTGTATTTGGTCGTTCAGGCGTGGGCTAGTAGGGGTTTGCTATGTTGTTCCAACCCCGGTTGGGCGTGCGTTTTTCGGGAAGGTTTCGAATCAACGAATGGCAGGCACAGTACGATGGTTTTGGAAGTCGAGGCGGGATTTGGGGGCGCTGACGCCCGGTGAACAAGGTAGAGTCGGGCGGCTGTGAATTGATGTAAAGCAAGGACGGGTGGGGGGTTGTGGTGTGCCGGCACCGCTTGATTGTTCGTTTGCGTGAAAAGCGCAACAAATGGCACACGAGGGGGCTCTTCTTTCCCTCACCCCGCCCTTCCTGCGTTTTGTTTGTCCCAAGTTATCCTCCACGCCGGCACTTGCTCATGAAGGAGAGAGTAGGTTGTTGTTGTTGGTTAGCCATGGCATGGAAGAGTGACGCCGCGTGCTGGTTGCCCTGAACGAGCGTCCTCCGCAGTGCAGTGCATGACTTGGGTGTCGGTGCCTATTTGGGGACTATGTAGGGATGTGGATGATGACCAACACACACACTCGGTGTGAGACTAGATTCCCTTGAGGGATGAAGAAAAAGCAAAAAGTAAGTGTAACAACAGTCGAGGGACACGGGGCGTACTCAAATAATACCGTCGGATGGGATGTATTTTCACTCCTCGTGATGTTTTTGCCAACGGGATACAACAAGCTTAAGAATTTGTTCGCAATAATTATTATGTGCATTACAGCCACCTTACCTATAAACGACGACTACCGACGTTGTGGGAGGCGCAACAGAGCTTATTCTTGTTGCCATTTTCCGTCACCGATCTGTCCAAGGACAGCTGCAGTGCTCATGGTACAGAAGTACACGGCGCATAAGCTTTTTTGGTCGTCCCTTTCTTCCACACGACATATTTTTATATTTTTTGCGAGGATACCATGCGGGGGAGGGGATTATTGACAGATGACGCAGAATAGTTGGCACTTCATGTACACCACAACAAATTCATTCCTGGTCCTGACATTTGTGGGGGAGTTCTCGTTAGACGCCCCTTCCTCGTGAAACCGCTGGCAAATGGAGAAGGGCTTCAGTCGAGGCCCCTACCGGCGGGCTATTATTTTGAAACAGGTGCGGCATTTTCCAACCAACCGCAGTTATCCCAAACCCTTGACCGCAATTATCCCGAACCCTTGACCGCAATCATCTCGAACCCTTGACCGAAATTTTCCCGAACCCTTGACCGCAATCATCCTGAACCCTTGACCGCAATCATCCTGAACCCTTGACCGCAGTTATCCCGAACCCTTGACCTTTTCCAGCAATCGAATTGACGCAGCACCAGTGCACCTTGATTCATTCAACCATCCGCGAATCCTGCGCACATAGACCGATAGTATGTGTACGAGTGAAATCCTGCAGTCTTCCCAACTGCACGCGATTCTTTCACATGTGCACATGTTTTTTTTATGTGTACTTCACTTGATGGTGTTCCCCAGGGCCCAGGGCACGGGCTTGTTGTGCAGATCTCACGGCAGCCTTGTGAATGAGAAGACTAATGGTAAAAAGCAATCGACAAGTTGTGCAGTGAACGAGCCTGCCAAAATTATTTGTTTTCCTCGTTCGTCTTGAGTGTGCCAGTCTGGTATACACCGATCTTCATACTACACTTGGGCAGGTTTTGGGCAAGCAAGTGCATGACATCCTTGGCTTCCTGATGGGGAAGTTGAAGCCGTGACGGAAGGTTTTCATCACTAGTCTACTACTGCATACGGCCGAGTTGACTCTTGTTGAAAAACTCTGTTAAAAAGTTTGAAACTTGGTGGGTTCCATTCCGTTCAAAGTATGTTTTTCTTTGTTATGCACATGCATTGCCACAGCACCCTGTGGAGGAGATCCGCGTGGCAGAAAATAAAGAGGGTATGAGGGGGGCTCAGGCTTTGGTGTCAGTGGACGCAAGCATAATTGGAAACCGCTGGGCGTCATTCCTAACGAGAACATGTCGATTTCGCAGTTGCAATCACACCTCCAGGACCCAACCAACCCCCCTGAGGTTCTACCGAGAGTTCATACACACCACTTTGGTCAAACCTCGTGATGCTCAAACGACATCAGGGGCGCCGCCAACCCCCTCCCCAAATATTAGCGACATCGCTATTGCCTCTCCTCCTTCCTCAACCCAGCAACCAAAATCCGGGAAATCGGTCCAGACTGTATGCATCGACAACGAATGCCTACCTGCCGGTTACGCAGGCGACGGACACGCCCACCTGGCATTCGGCTCAGCTAAATACTAGCATCTCACACACCGCTGGGTCAGCTAGATTAGATGGCTTACCTCCGTCGGGGGGAGCAATGTTAACCTACCAACTCTCAGCAGAAGGCTTTCCGCACTTGCCGCGCGCTCCCCACATCGGCGGATGCCTCTACGACAGCACAAGCATTCTAAAGCAGCAAACCACCAGTCTAGCCCAAGGCCTCCCTCATCCGACGCCACCCTTCTCTGCACTTTGTTCGACTCAAAGTGGAGCTCTGACCGCCACCAACAGGCTGCGGTGCTGTAGCACCACGCGGCTGAACTTTTCAAGTTTCTTGAACTCCACGCGGTGGAGCTCGGTCGTCCGCGGCGTGTTGACACTTGGCGCTCGAAGCGGTGGAACCGGATCTCCACTACTCCATGCGACGGATCTGCTACATATCTTGTCCTCACCTCTTGCGGTGCAACTGCTACATATTCGCGTGAAGCGGGGGGGTGTTGGTCTCTTCCACTTCTTGCGATGAAACTATTTCTCTACCCCCTTCTCACACTATGCGGTGTAACTACCATCGCTTCACTTCACGCGGCTCTCCTAGCAGGGACTCCCTTCTCCGCCAGGTGGTCTTTAACCTCCGATATCGATACTTCCTTGCGATGGAAAATTCCAGCGGCGAGCGCCTGTGTTTCAAAAGTACAAAAAACGTTGGTGAGAGACAAACATGGGAGTGGGAGGAGGCGGGGGAATCGTTCAAGTGTCCTACAGGTGATAATTTAACCAACGCAGTTGCAGCAGACAGGAAGGACTGCGCCAACGAACACAAGCATTGAGAAACACACACCCAAACATGACGATGACACACACATACACGGCGCTTCGCAGGTTCCATACATAAAACCACCGGCGGGCATATCGCGGACGTCGCAACCGGTTCAATTGAATCGAGAGGAAACGCAGGGCAAAATAATACCCAACGCCGAGAAAAATGAAGACACACACAAGAGCTTGACGTACGTACACAAAAGCAACACGGGAAGGGAGAGAAAGAGCCGCCCAGCAAAAATTGGGAAGGAATCGTGCATCGAACACGATTGGAAAACCTAGGGGGAGAAAAGTGGATTTATCCAACGCCATGTTTGAAAACAACACCTTCGGGACATGGAGGTAACACCCACGCGACCTCCTTTACACACTTAGGCAAACGCTTCGTATTGATGCAAGGCACGTACGACCACCGAGAAACCCTTTGTATGAGGACCGGGAAACACCAATTGCACACTACCACAAGTCGTCATTGTTAACGATCAACTCGCATCTCCGACGATCGGCACGAAAAATGCTGGTTTACGTGCCGCCGGCACACCAAACGAACCTACTGCACATCAATGCAAAAAAAAAAATATGCTGGCAAGAGGGAGGGACGAGGGCTGTATGATAAAACCAACACAGCGGGGCGCCAGGAAGATGTTGGCCATCGAGACCAAAAAACGAGAAAATGAGCGATTGATTCATGGAGCAAATAGGAATCTACGACCACGAAAGCTAAACTGCTCACCGCCTGGACCCCCGTCGCTTCGAAGACCTCCGAAAAATGCTCCACGGCGCCAGCCCCGCTCGACGCGATGACCGGGATGGACACCGCTCTCATTACAGCCTAGGACACCCCACACACAAAAGAGGGGCAACAGTGAAAAGGGGAGACGAAGCCACACAATGAAAAAGGTGCAGCGACTGCGACGAGAAATGACGAAAGTCTTTTTTGGGGGGGGGGTGTGACGTCATCCCATAATGAAGATCCGAGAGAACGCATGGATGGAACTAGGAGGCGAAAAACCACAGGTGTTCGGTGGTTGTACCTAGGAAGACGGCAGGGAAACAAATCGACGTGGTCGGAATGTTTTCTGCACGTCATTCGAGATTCGCGGTGACAAAGGTACGCCAATACTCCTTTTTTACTTCCAAACCGTCCGGCTACTTGACTGCTGCTGTAGGCGTGGAACCGTAGGTGCTCATCTCGTACGTACGTATAGTCAGTCTATTGGCACCCGCCAACGAAACAAAACAAAATAGCCGCACAGAATGGGATTGGAACAATTCGGCGAGTGTTTTTTGCTGAACCTCGCGTGTGCTCGTCTGCTCATGGCTGCATTATGTCGAAGCTTGGTCAAAACACTGACTACCACGATGCGAATCCATGTCCTCTCTTCGTATTGTCTTTCCCTGGGGGGGGCGGCGCAATCGGGATACGGGAGGTCACAGACCAACTCGCAACCGGACCACGCGCACATGACAACAATTGAACCATTTCAGTTTACTTGGCAGCAGTGTATGCATAAAACGAACAGCACGGGTACATGTTTCTCGTCTCTTGTCCTGGATATACGCATTCATTTCCTATAAAGTATTTTTCCCATGTATGTTTATCTTGAAAAAATTGTGCAATTTCTTCGACCTCGCAATAATTTTTTCGTCATCGGGTCTTGTGGGTGCCGTCACAGGCAATACGTACGTGAAAAAAATGTCGAAACCCATGATTGTAGTCAAAAGTTATGACCGGTCAACTGAAATGGGCGGGACAACCTCTGGCACTGTACGCAAGACATTTGGACCGCTTGGAGTGGATGGAGTTGGGCCCTCAGAGGGTCAACGAAAAAACAAAAAAATCACCCGGGTTTAGTTAGAAGACGATGAATGTGAAGAAACTTTCGATCGTCGATACGCCTTGCTTGTCGCATAATTTTTCTCTCCTGGTTTTGTTACGTGGCCTTGGTGGCGCAGACAGGGAGGGCTACAGCGACGAGCACAAGCAGTCACATCCAAAACCCTGCCGATGGATGATGTTATGTGGGTGAGACCCCATCCCCATACCGAATGACAGAACACATCCACCCGAAACATGCCGAGTAATCGGTTACCTTGACCAGCTCCAGGTCGAAGCCGTCCTTCTGGCCGTCCATGTCGACGCAATTCAGCAGGATTTCTCCCGCCCCGAGTGTCTCGCAGCTCTGCTCTCCGAGAGCCATGGACCGTTCCAGCAGAGGGTGACCCGCGGAACGTGTCATATCAACAATGCGTAGCGCAAATAAGCAGAACGTGGAGAGATATCGAACGTGGTAGAAGGCAAGCAAGAAAAAAGCATTCAAATATGGCCTTCTCTTCGCTTTTATCACCACTTGAAATGAAACACCCTGAACGACGACAGCAGTAGCAGCAGCAGCAGCAGCAGCAGCAGCAGCAACTACACTTATCACATGCCACAAAAAAGAAAATATATATGTATGTTGTGACTGCCCCAGGTGGTGCAACCGCAAGAGATGGGACGAAAAACACGCAAAAGCGTTCATGGCGGCCCGAGTCTCCAACAGACAGACAGCACACAACGTGCACCATACCATACCACGGCATACCACATACCATACCTTGGCGAGCGAGACAGCGTCGATGTCCTTGCCTTCCCTTCCCCCCTTGACCGTGCACTGGTACCAGCAGTACCTCTGTCCCATTGGACCCCCCTTGTCCGAGTCCTTGATCTTGAGAACCGTGTGCTTCGGCGCGTCCTCAGGGTTAGCCACGTACACCTGGACAAACCACAAAAATGATGCGCAGCTGTTTTTTTTTGTTTTGCATCACGGAACGAGAGCACTCAGAGACAAGGCCGCAGCTTGAACGTTCTGGGGGCTGCGACAACGTATCAACCGAAGACAAGAACAAACAAGACACTGGGCTATCTATCTCCCAAGAGCGCATGCAAAACAAACGAGTTTAGAGACGGCTGTTATTCAGCAACACCCTGCACACCCCCCTCGTCCCTCAGGGTGTCGGTTGCACATACACAAAGCGTGCTGCTGCACGCCGTCCTGCGCATTCCGGTTTATTCTGAAGGAAAGGGGTACCGCCATGGTTTGGTGTCTTGACGCATAAGTCAGCATCAACAGAGGGATAGCCACGGAGCAGAATTTTGCATTTCTTCAATAGAGAGACGAAAACTCGCAATATACCCATGGGACAGATACTGAACAGCAGTGCGGAGCTGATTCCGGTCGTCACTCTACACCGGAGTACACCACACCATTGAGGGTACTTCACCCTGCTATATATGAAGAACCACAAACCACTATTGGGGGACTACACCCCACTATTGAGGGACCTTGTGTTGTCCTGCTCACCCTCCTGGGGTCCACCGAGACCACGACGGCCTGCTTTCCGTAGACGTGAGAGATCTGCTCTATCGAGCTGTCGCCGGTCAACTCTCCACCTCGCTTGAGCAGGGCCTGTGGGATCGTACACGCCGGCGTGAGAAGGCAGCTTGAGAAAATCGTCCCGTCAATGAGGAAAAAGTGTTTGAAGCATGATAAGAGGTGCTAAATTGCCAGCTGCTGCGTGCAGCAAACCGGAAAGTCGAAGCATCGATGTACTAGGGGAAGGCCGGCGGTGTTTCAACCACACAGTGGATTCTCGAACTGTTCCAAATCAGCTTCAGGCAACACAAGCGAGTGATGGCGCGCTCTGTAGTGCCCAAGGGATACGCCGAAACGCCACTATGGCTGAAGTACTTTCACTCTGCAACTTTCACAAGAGAGAAGAGGCCGATCGGCATGGCTCCTCATAGGGGATGCTAGAGCTGACTAGTGCTAGACAACGAAATGAAATGGATTCGGGCCACGTGTTGGTGAAGAAACATGTCAAAAATGTAGATCGCGCGTAACGACTGTGATGAACACAACAAGGTGGAAATAGCTGCTGCGGGCTGTCGACCGAAAAACTGACGAGTATCAGCAGGAGCAGCAGCAGTCACTACCACTACCACCGAGCAACAACAGCAAGATCATCGCCAACACCATATCCAACAGCGACAGCAAGAACAACAACATCAACATCATCAACAACAACGACAACGGCGGCATGAAACAGAGGCCAGACACACCTCCGCGGCGTAGACGGCATCCGAGCCCAGGGAGATCTTGTCCGCGCCTGCCCTGAAGTATCGGGATGCCACCTCGACGGCACTGTACGTCTGGAACATGACCACCACGCGCAAGCGAAAGGGACACAAACGTTGGCAAACACACTACAACCAACGAAAGGGAGAAGGTAATCGTGGATAGATACCTTTCAGGACCACTGAACTGAACAATGAGGGCACACGTCGTGGGGGTAGTGACATATGGAAAACGGTTGCGGGGACGGAGAAAAAAAAAAAAGGATCACAGGTACAGAAGTCCTCAAATCCCTTCCACCAAAAAAAAAAAAGTAGTTCGAGTCTTCGTCTTGAGAGAGCCTGCAAAAAACACAACCGCCACGGTGTTGTGTACTTCGGCGCTGCTACCGTGCGTGCCGCGGACCCCGAAAAGCGCATTCTGTATCGTGGGGCCCCCCCGACAACTATTTTAACCGCCAGCTGTCAATCCCGTAGGCAAGTGCCAAAAAACAGCACGAGTAGTTACTGCTCCCCGGCTGTGAAAACTGAACGGGGTCTGCAAGGTAGTAGTTACATGTGTCCTCATGCTGCCGGTCCCCGGTATCATTCCACGGACAGGCAGCAGCCGTTCCGTGGAACGGCTGGCTCCCAGACTCACCTTCCCGGAGTCGTCGGTGTGGCTCCTGATGCCTCCTCCCACGGTGAGAGGGACGAACACACGTTCGGACGCGAGCTCCAGCACCTAAAAACGAAGGAAGTCGGCCGTCCGCATGTCGTGTTGTGTTGTATCAAAAGCGGAAAGATGAAAGCGCACAAGACTTCAACGTGTGCGCTAAAGCAGTGCTTGGTGTTTCCCCCACCTTGACCTAGAAACAGAAAACTGTCATTCGCATGTTTTGCGTGACCAAAGGTGGTACTTCTATACCATTACCGTATCCCGTTTTCTTACGGAAGTCTGTGCCGAAACACCAATTACAGTCACGGGATCAGGTGGTATGCAAGAACGATGCATGCACGAGCAACCGAACATCCACATTCATGAATGAATGCATCCGCACACCTTGAGCATGGGGAGGTCGTCGAGCACCCCTTGCCTGAAGGACGTGATGTTCAAGAAGCAAACCTCATCGGCTCCCTCCTCGTAGTACCTGCGGCAATCACAAGTTCATACCAACATTAATCACACGACGAGTTTTCACGCGACGGTTGCTCACACCTCGGTCTTCCACACGACGGTTGCTCACACCTCGGTCTTCCACACGACGGTTTTTCGCATCACGGTCTTGTACACCATGGTTCAAAACACCAGCAACACAGCAACAACAGAGCGAAGCCGATAAGAAGTACCACACGAAGTACACCCACCGAGCTCTTACCTTTGCCTGCACATGAGCAGAAACTATTTCACGGCGGAAGCATACATGGCATAGCACGGTACCGTGGGCGAAAAGAAACAGAGCGCATCCTCTCCCTACCCGTCACATGGAGCACACGCTATACCCGCAGTTTACTCACAGGAAAAATGGCACGACGGACATTAAAATAGTACCAACGGGCCGTCAATTGCGCTTTAGGCGGCGGGAGACAGTCAATGGGCCAACAGTCTCGAACGAATCAAACACACAGCAAGTGGGAAAGGTAAAACAATGGTTCGGGCGATGCGGTCAAAACCCGGCTGCACCCCCGGCAACGAAGCAAGCAAGCACACACGCGGGATGTGAAAAAAAAAAAAATGGTATCCGTACGCACCTTCCGGAAAGTTCCACGGGTTTCCCGAGGTTCCTGACGTCCCCCCTCCCCTCTTGAGTCCCCGCCTCCCTCACATCGTACTGGTCTCCCTTGGTCACCACGAGGTCCCCTTGGTCGTTGGACCTGAGAACGTGGTGGCAAGAGAAAGTGCACACGGAGAAGAGAGAGGGGCACCGGTGCATGAGACTGTCTGCGCAAAAACTCTTGCGGCAGGTCCCTTGAACCACAAACAGCACAAGTGCGAAACTCAAACCACAGCGAAGTGAACGGAGCCGCGCAACGAAACGAAAGCGAGGTTGGCGCAGCGGGTGCTGTGTGCTAACACAAGACGACACGACATGGCCTTGACATTGGATAGCTACTCTCTCGCTTGGGGCCAAGCGTAAGCAAGCGCGGTGGTTGCTGGATGATGACTAGTACCATAATATATGGCACAAATCATCTGTAGATTACCAAGAGTCACTGATAGCATCTGCTTATCCATGCAAGCTTGTTGGGGGAACCGCGAAATCGAGCCACGACACACGGTCCCACGTACCAGGAACGCCACAACTCGGGACCACACTGAGGGATTCCGGTCCTTCCTCCCTCCCTCCCTCCCATCTCCTTCCCTCGTCTCTATCTCGGCCCTTTAAACACTCGAGTTGTTTTGCTTTTGGTCCAGTATCTGCCCGAGGAGCCACTCGTTCTGCAACGGATAGGGAAAAAGATGACCTCATCTAGAACCTGTCCCGAATTTACAACAACAACGAACCCCGATAAACTCTCAACACTCAACACAAGCAAGAAGCAGTACACAGCAGTACCTGACATCCAAGCACGCCACGATTCTCTTGACCAGCTTGGTGTCCTCGTTCCCCCTGACGCTCCCTCCACCGCTGTTGCTGTCCCCGTTCCCCTCGCCCGAAACGCCCCCTGCCTTTCCCACGGAATCCAGGAACGCCCCGAGGAGACGGAGACCCACCTGCGCCAGAAAAGGTGGTCGGTGGCCGATTCGCGATGAATGGCAAGCATCCGATACGACAACAATACACGTTGAACGCAACAACTTGGCAAGCAAAGGGTTCGGAAGCGAACGCTGCGAGGGCGGGCACTACACTCTCACGTAATCACGTCTGCAGCTCTCTTTTGCCCTTGACGGCGAGTTGCAGACACGAAAATATTTCACGGGTCGGAGATACCGGCACACAATAACAACGCGAACCTAACCCTGCAACCCTTGCCTGTGTGTTTGCTGTCCTCCCACCAATTCTGGACGAGGTTTGACACAGGTTTGAACGGCACAGTCGGGGTGTCCCGCAAGAGAAAGAAAGGCCACACGCGAGATCTTATTCTCGCTACTTTTGTGTGGGTCGCCACCTTCCGTCGTCATGCCGTGCTCGACCCCTTCCGTCTTCATGCCGTTCTCGACCCCCCCCCCAAAAATCAATCAATCAATCAATCAATCAATCAAGCACCTTTCCGCTCTTTTCCGGATGGAACTGGCAGGCGGTCACGTTCCCCTTCTGCACAGACGAGATGAAGTGCTCCGGCGGCTCTCCCGCACCTCCGCCGTACGTTGTCGTGCTCAAGACCCACTCCTCGTTCTCGGGCCTGACGACAAACAACAACACCAACAACAACAACACCAACAACACCAACAACAACATCAACAGAAGACAATGATTAGCATGAACACAGCCCGGGAAATAGGACATTGCAACAGGGGTGTGTGACTATGACCGAAGCTTCATTGGACGGCAGCGAATGGTGCCAAGTAATACGTGCGTGTAAGTGGCCCCTTTGGCACGAGAAGGAAAAACACGTTTGGGCGTGTGTTGGTAACATTCCCGAGCAATCGTGCAGTTGGTGTGCCGGTCAACACTATACAAGAAGATATACGACAACAAAAAGGGCTGCGTTGGGGACGGGGAGGGCGATGGTCGCCGTGCATTCAGAAAGCATTCAGAAAAAGCTTGCTCCAAGAAAACCCATCACGACAGGATAAATATAAACGTTGTCAAATGGGGGTCACGTAAATCAGCATCAGATACAGGTTGTAAGCTCTCCGAAACCAATTTCCAAAACGTATGACGTGATGATCCCGTATCAAGTCGGTACGATGGTGGTGGTACATTAGTCGGATGGTGACTGAAAATCTGTGCACCGGACCAAAACAAACCCCAACACCACACGCTTCTACATGGCACCAGCAGCAGCAACACCAACAGCAACACCCACAGCAGACACAACCACCGAAAACATCGTCGCCCTCCATACGTTGGGGTTCTCACGTGCTAGTCGCGCGGAAGCTGTGCACGAAGTAGACCGCGTCCCCGTCGGTGTCGAAGGCATCGACGAAGGGGTGCTCCTTCTTCACGCAAAGGCCGTTCCATCCGATGTGGGGCACAGCGGTCTGGGTTCGTGTTCACATTAACAACAAAACAAAACGCACGAAGCCATGATTTGGTGTTGAGAAACCGGTCGGTTCTTTTCTTTGGCATGCCAGCGGAAGCTCAATATATGTACAAATGAGCATTGGGAACTACCGCATATGACACAATATAACACACCCCTTTGACAGATTTTCGAAGCTGGATTTCTCAACTGCAGGAACAGTCACAGCGCCGAAAACGGCGGCGTTGAACCGTCTCGTCGAGAGCTTTTCGAAAATGTATCATTTCGTTTATGCGTCCTCTTCGTCGTGGAGTAATCGAGCTTTGAAAATCGGTCCAGGGGGTGGTTTATCTTGTGTCATATACGGTGAATAGAAACTACAAGAGTGAGAAACCTTTCAACCCCCCTTGCACCCACGGGTTTGATACCGTTTACCCCACTCCCTTCCATCCAGCACCTATACCATCCGATACCTCAAAAACCTCAAAAAAAAAAACCAGCACGATACAAGATGCCACCAAACATGTGCACACGTCTACGCAGGTCTGGCTGGTTCTTACCTTTTCACGGTACTTTCTCGTTCAACCAAAACTAAGCAGCAAGCTCCCGACTTTGGGATGGGCTCAATAGACCCCCACGCCCCAAAATCATCCACTTGATGCTTCCTTCAATGCTTCCATATGGTGCTTCACACACGACGAAACTAAAAAAAAAATGAACACAATTTGAGGCTAAAGACTAGAATCAAGATAGGCCCAAGCCATATCCAGTCGGTTTTCTCCCGCTCGTTGGAAAGACTGCAACACATTCCGTTCGACTGCTGTGCTTCTATCTCGAGCGGGTTATCCCCCTGCGACTTTGTAGGTATATTTTCTAAAAGCAAAATCGGAACGGGACAAGAAAAGCGGATACGGAGGACACACCTTGGCAGGGTCGAAGCTCGCGACCATGCCCGGGATGACGCCCAGCCCTTTCAGCCCGGGGGTCTCCTCGCTGCCATCGAATAGAGTCTTTGGTCACCGGACCGCGACGACAAGGCAAGACGACATGAATGAACCGACAAAGAAAGCAAGTAACGACACGAAGGACCATTATTTCAGCTGCCATCGGAACGAGACTTCATGACCACAACAAGAACAGGACGTCAACGACAAAAGAGAGACGTCCGAGCACCCGGGAGTAGGCTCGGCATCAAGAGCCGTTACCAGCACGCGTTGACGGGGGCGGCGAGGGGTGGGAAGACAGCGGGCTCGCAGCTCCAGTCGCACGCACATGTAAGCATCTCGCCGCAAGGAAGGCGAGGATCAGCCGTGTAGAGCATCTTCACAAGCGAACGCCAAATATTGAGGTGACAGCACACGATCCGCCTTCTTCGACATAGCCGTTCAAAATTATTCACAGCATCGCCATGGTGCAACACAACCGGCAACCTTCAGTCGATGACCTATTTCGAAGATCGAGACAGCACGAAACCCGGGGTTCGAAATACTAGGGGGGGGGACCATCTCTGCATTTCGCTTCCAAAGGGCGTTCCTTGCAGTCAGACGGAAATAGCGATAGGCTCCACAAACCAATCGATTCAATTCGCATAAAAAAAAGAAAAGAAAGCACGTTGGTGGGCCAGCACCAGCATCGCACCTGCATGCCCAGGCAGATGCCAAAGAAAGCTCGGTCCTGCTTGATGTACTCTGTCAGGGGCCCCGTGAAGCCCTTGTCATTGAGGGTCTCCATCGCGCTGCCGAACGATCCCACACCGGGGAACACGATCACCTTCACCCAAGCGTTGAGACAAAGAAGCCACGCGAATGCATACATGCCCACAGAAGAAGCACACGACGATCGTACTCACATGCCTCACGCACAAGTATGCGCGTATCCTGGCGTGCGTGATGCTACGCAATCACCGGACGTTCAAATCGCGCCCGAACACAGAAGCATGTGCCTGAACATGCAACCGCAGCCGTTCCCCCGAAGTTGAACCAACATCGCACGAACGCATATACATTCATTCTCCTTGGCAACATCGCACTAAAACAGCAGGCGCACGCAACGCCAGCAGTCCCACGACGAACCAGCACGGGGTCACCCGCCGCCGCAACTAATCCGCTTAGAACCGAGCCGAATTCTCCCGAACAGGAAAATACCGTCACGGACGGACCTCTTGCCGTAGCCGTCGAAAACGGTTGATATCTGCAGGCAAGCCAGTCAGCCAGCCTGCTGCGAAAACGTTCCTGGCGTGCGTTCCGACTCTCACACAGAGCGAGACGAAGCTATGGAAAACCAACGGTCGCAAAGGACCAATCACCAACACGGGCGGGCATCGCAATACTCTGGCGCAGGACACAATCGCCTTGCAATACGCACAACGCGGGCCACATGACCCTGCGGGCAAACCATTCGGACACCTTTGTGACGGACCAAGCATCAAAGCGGTGCGTATCAATGAAATGATACAATACCATGCACCACCACATCGTAGTACTTGGATAGCACAGTAGTGGATCCATGTCCATGGTCACGTCGAAACATATCCTAGCTTGTGCATGCATGCGGCGAGAGAGGAAAGAAGTATCGGCTCCAGAATCAAACGCGAAATATCTCTGCAGCAGCCTGTTGGAGCCGGTGGAGTGGAGCCGAGGGACAGTGAAGCCCATGGACGGCAACCTGGAACCGAAAACGAAACCCTACTTTTACAACACTTTTTTCGGTGGAACGAACCGTGCGTCCGCTCGAACATTGCCGGGCGTCACATACCTCTGCTTTCTCGATGTCCTCAGGGGTGAGCACGTCGACGGTGGCGTACCTGCAATGGCCACGGAGGTTACAAGTCACAAGGCGTTCTTTCGTCACATCGCATCACGATGTATCAATTGCAATTGCACCACGAAAGCTCCTGCGCTTGACGTGCATTTTCTATGCACCATGCTATGCACCGTGCTATGCACCGTGCTATGCACCGTGCGATGCCGCGTCACCACCCCGGATCCCTCAAAGGGGGTGCGGGCAACCAGCCTTGACTTGGTGATGGTGGAAAACCACCGAAAAGAGTATCCAGTGATCACGTACGGGATGTCTACACATCAGACAAGTTGCAAGAGCGTTGGGCAAGAAAAAACAACCCATTTGGATGTCCGCCGGAGCAGCGGTTGGGGCTTGTCTCCACCAGCACATCAGGCCGTCTACCTCCAACCAAGAAAACGAGTCCGCAAGTCTACATCTTTGAAAGAGTCCACGCAGCGAACGCTCAAGCAGCAAAAATACCATTTTGCCGTTCTGGGAGGACGGACGTGCGTGCTGCCAAAAACTCGGATTTTTGCATGTTGGGGGCTCTGCCGCGAAAAAGGGTGCAATCATTTACGGTCGGATAAGTCTACGCGCACATCGGGCTTCCAAGCCATCCATCTTCCGCTTTTCTCCTGTGCTCGTCGTCATAGATTCGATCTCCTCAGGCGCCGCTGTACAGCAACAGCGCACACCACAACGTGGCTTCCTTGCCCGACCTGAGGGTTGTGGCCCGCTGCGGCGAGGACGGCAGTTAACGACACTTCGTTTGGATCCAGCTTTTTCGGAGTATTCAATTCCGGCTGTGGACTCCGATGACACCACGCCCCCAGCGAAACCCCTCAGTGCTAACGTACGTGCTCTTGCTCCATGAAGAAGTTGTCTGTCTACAAGACATTCAAGGTCGGGAAGCCATGAGCCGGAAGATCGTTTTCGATCTTTCGGCCTCAAAACATCATGGATGTACTTGAGAATCGATTCACAGCCGCTTCCTTTTCCGCAACCCCGTTTACAGCAATGCCATCTTGAATGTTGAGGGAACGAGAGAGAGAGGGAAAGAGGGAGAGAGGAGGCGAGCAGACAGACTCACCCCGAAGCCTTGATGGCGTTCCTAACGCTCCTCACGTTTCCCGCGCCATAATCCAGCAGGCTCACCACCACCGTTCCCCTCTCTGATTCGCACGAGGGGAAACAGAATGCACATGGAATTGATAAACTAAGACACAGGGTTGTTGCCTAGTCGCGTGAGATACGACTGATGCAGGTCGATTTGTATACCCCCGATGTTCTACAACTACAACGTCGCAGGCACGCAAGCAAGTAAACATATCGGTCAACACACCAGGCACGAATGGGCCGAGTCTTCATAAGAAGCCCACAACGCAAAGCAGCAGAATAGACTACATGCATGTAACATGCAACATATCCTGCAGAACCCTGACAACTGCTGTACAATCAATACTGCATGCATGCACAGACAAGGGTCCTGTGGGGGAGATGTCCACTCTTGGCTGTGTGAAAAAAACACCAGAAAGGACCACACACAAAAGCTGCGGTGAGGCAAGGCAGAGTGAGTACACGCATCGTTGTCTTGGGTGTTATATGTAGGTGTCATTGGCAGAACCTGAGGTGTTGACATGTGCCCAACATTGGGTGCGCACCCCCAAAACGGCGATCACACATAAAATACTTGTACAAACTATGTTGCTCACGGTACTTTCTCCTGGTAAAGCAGTCCTGTCCTGTACGGGTGCTAGTGCAAAGGACCCAGTGTGTGGTGCACGAGGTATGGACAACGGGCGGAACACCACACCGCGTCGATGAGGTGCTTACAGCATTGCTGGCGTGTTGCATCCTTCAACCACAGCAGTATTGGTGAACGACCGGCTTGATCCAAAGCGCGCAGCCACGGCAGCCCAACATCCCCAGGCCTTTCACTTCCAACCGCTGCTCACCTTCGCCGACGTCAGCAGACGCAGCAGTGGACGACAGAGCCGCCATGATGCGATGACTCTGTTCTACACTCCCTCCTCGACCCTCCCCCACCAGTCGAAGTCGCGTGCGCTCAACGCTCTCACCCTGTCCCGTGTGAGACAGCAGCAACGTCACACAACTGGATGGTATAGTCTACAGTATCACTCAACGCCGCTTAACGCCGGCCACCGTGTCGATGGAACAAGGGATATGCTTCACGAGCAGTCTTTCGCGAGAGTAAGCACCACCAGGAATTGCCACTGATGCACTGCTCTGGTTCGCTTGGCTATCCGGTGTCCGGGATCTGTGCGCTAGTTGACTCGACGATTTTGCGGGGCGTCAAGGTTTTAGCCGCGATCTCCGTCGGTCGGGACTGTCACCCCGCAGCCTGAAATAATTTTTGCGTCCTCACAGCTCTCCCCCGTTTGCTGTCGCGTTCAGACTGTCTCTACGGATATCCCTGTCTCTGTGCGAGTTTGGTTATGTCCTCGTCTGTCTTTGGTTTAATTCGTTTTTGTTTTGTTTTTTTACTGGCACGTACTGTTGATCCCTGGGGTCCTTCCGGAAGGCTACCCCCCAGGCTGGTGGTGCGCACGTTCCACTATATATTTATTTATTTGTTTCTGATTCTTTTTTTTTTAATATATTTTATCGCTCTGCTAACCCTTGGGGTCCATTTTTTTTGGTATACCTTTTCTAGGTACGTTAGCCTGTGACCACGGAAATTGACCGAGTCAAGTGCTGGATTAGTACGGAGAGACTGAGACAGAAGGAGGTACTGGATAGAGAGACCGGGATGGTTTTTAATGTGAAGACAACAACAACAACAGCAGCCGTTCAAGTTCAAAACTTCCCGGGTGCAACGTTACACATCCACCCACAAGCCCACTCTTTCTGCTGTGGTAGGTGACAAGATCAGGTTAACTGACGCCCTTTGAGCGCGTTTCAAGCGTGGGAAGCCCATGGGATTTAGAAGTGGGCAACTCTCTCTCTCTTCTCTCTCTCTCTCCCTTTCTCGTGCGCGCGCCATCCTGCCATGCTACAGCAGTGAGACGCCCCTGTGAGCTGTTCTTGGGTCTGCGAACATTGGTGTTGGATACAATTGTACATGTTGGTTTTCTGTTTTCAGTCTATTCGCTTCGCCGTGTTAACCGGGGGCGAGCGAGAGCACGTGTGCGTGTGGTGGCCAAGGGTTGTTATCTGCCGTGACGTTTCTTTGTGGCACGTGACGTTTCGTGGCGTGACGTATTGGACTGGAGAAGTTTCGCGTCTACGTTTCCCCTGTTTTCGGGGCGACATGGATTCGCATCCAAATCTCGGAAAAGGGCCTGCCGACGGGATCCGTACGTCGGTGGATGCCTCGATCGCCGACGGCGGCGGCAGCAGCGGTGGTGGCGGTGTCCCTCCCTCCGCCACTGTGGCGGGCGCGGCTGCCGCAATGGCATTGGCAGCCCAGCAGGATCAGCAGAACCCGCCGCCGCAGCAACAGCAGCCGCCGCAGCAGCAGCCGCAACAGCAGCGGCAGCAGCAGCAGCAGACGCAGCAACTTCAACGTCAGCAGCAAGAAGTGGCAGCTGGGGCCGCAGCCGCGGCGGGGTCGGCGGTCGGCGGGGATGAGGCACGGCTGGCCGACGGCATGGCTGGTTTATCCGTGGAGGGCCTCGGTGGGTCG
>CACKRE030002232.1:133641-149222 GCA_902602495.3 Ectocarpus sp. CCAP 1310/34 | reverse complement strand
GGGGGGGGGGGGGGGGGGGGGGGGGGGGGGGGGGGGGGAGGGAAGCAGAATGGTAGCATAGAAGCGTCGAAAAGGGGGTACTAAAAGCAGCGTGAGCATATGAGGCAGCAGTGCACCATGGTAAGCAAGCAAAAAGAAGTAGCGAGGAGCGAGGAGCATGCAGTGTACAACACGCGCATTGTTCTCAGTCCCCGTACCGCCAAACCTCCACGTTTTGCACTGAACGGGTTGTACACAAAACCAGGCCATACACACAGCGTCTTTCGCTGTTTCAAAACATACGCCGGAATTGGAGGCAGAGTATGGCCCGACACATTTTCAGACTGTTGACTTGCCGTCAGTTCTCCGTCAGTTCCTGACGAGACAGCGATCACAAATATCAACAATAATAGCAACAACAACAAAAAATAACAGGCCAAGTAGGTCATAAGCATACTACCACTCCCACGTAGAGTCTTGCTACGACACATCATCAGGCTCCTGCCAGTCATGACGGACAGCAACCGCAACAGACATTGACAGGACAACAATCACAACAGCAACAGCAGCAACAGCTAACCTCATGGGCCAAGAAGACGAGCCCCGGCAAGCACGCCGCACGAACTCCCAGCAACTCCTCCCTCCTCGCGGCCTCTTCCGCCCGACTCGCCGTCTCTTCCACCGCCCTGATCGCCTCCTCCTCCTCCCTCTCCCTCTTTCGCCTAGCCTCCGCCACTTCCTTCGCCTTTCTCTCCTCCTGCGACACCCCAACATCATCGCCGCCGACCCCGTAGTCCACGGGCAAGGAAACCACCATGCTGTTGTTGGGCACCGCCACAGCCGCCCCTACTTCTTCTGCTCCGTCGCTGCCGTCTCCCAAGTCCACCCACGATCCCAGAGAGGCGTTATCATCCGCGGCGATGGCGGGGTCTTGTGGGTACATCCAGCCGTCCTGCTTGCGTGCACAGAACCCAGGGGCGGCGTGTGTGTGAGCGAGACAGCCTGCGAGGAGTACTCGTTGGATTTGTACAATTTTGAAGGTAGGAAACCAATCTAAAAACCGTTGGGGAGACCGTAATTCAAGCGCTGGGCTCAAATGTTACAACGGTGCCTAGGCAAGTACCCTTACATTACGCCTAGGCCTGGCCCTCTTCAACGGCGGTCGATGCGTGAAGGGGAGGGCCGGCCAATGGACTTCGGGTCTAATTGCTCGTTTCTAGGGTAACATTGGTCCTAAAACAAAAACTTACACTACACGAGAACACCACCATCCTCGTAGCCTGCCAGCCAACAAGCACAACACCGCCTTCGCTCGCATGCCCAGCACCCGTTCTCATTCCTTTCCACCACCCCAGCTTGAATTGAACCATGTCAGCACTACCCTCACACATGTTCAGAATATCGGCATGCGATCACAGAGAGACTAGGGGTTCGAGATATAGCCACAGCAGTTCCATGGGGATGTGCTCGAGTCTACAGTGAGTGGCTTCTCTTCTTGCTCCACCGGTTCAAGATATAACCACAGCTGTCCCAAGGGGATGTACTGTTCGAGTCTTTTACGCTGAGCGAGTACACATCTTGCTCTGCCGGTTCTTGATACAACCACAGCAGTCCTTTTCGTTAGCTTAACTCGCATGTCCAGCACCTCCCTCAACCCTCTCCACCAGCTACCCACCTCGTACGTCAACACTCCGTCAAACGCCGCCATCGCCCTTTCCGCAGCGTCGCGGACGGCGTCCTCCTCTCCCACACCCGCCTTTCCCCCCTCGCCACGGCAAGCCTCCGCCCACGCCAAGTACGCCTCCCGGGCCCCCAAAAGAAACGCCCAGCACTCGCGCTCGCGCCCAGCGTCGCCGTTCACCGCCGCCTCCGCCACTACCATGGCGCCATCTCTTCTGGCATCCCCGCCTTCCTGTGGAGGTGACGACGATGCCACCGACTCCAGCAGCTTCTGCACGGCCTCCAGGCGAGCCGAGAGAACCGTCGGCGTTTCCGATTCGTCGTAGTCGGCTTCGTCGCCTCCCCCCCCCGCCGCCCAAGACAGAAGCCCCCCTCCCCGGGCACCGCTACCGCCGCCGATGACGGACTGCTGGTACGTCTGGAGCACCAGGTGGCGGGCCAGCGCGTTCGCCTGCTTTGTATGATTTTCAAGGGGGCGAGCGCGGTGATACGCACCGAAAAAAAAAAGAAAATCAGCGGGCTCGCCTGGCTTGACTATTAGGGGTGTGAGGGGGGAAGATGCGAATCGAAAAAGAACAGTAAACAGCCTGTTCGCCTGGCTTTTGTTTGTCAGGGATGCGAGCGGCTGCCTCCCAATCGCGACACTAACATGGCACCCCCTCGTACAACAACATCGTCGTGTAGCCTAGTAGAGGTACGGGGATGTCAGGTGACGGCTGCAGCCGGTGGTGACCGGGGCCTCCTCCCAAACTTCGTTGCCGTTGAAACCCGCTTCCGAATCCGGAAAATCCCCCGCTCGGTCGGCCCTCGTTCCTCTCAAGGTATCACCCGATGGCATCCCGAGGCCAATATCAAACTCCACGGGCCTGTGGAGCATGGCCACCTATTGTATGAAAAAGAGCGATGACCGATAGACCACAAGTCAGCGGCTGAGTTGTGGTCTAGTAGTCATCGTGCTTCTTTACAAGGTGATCACCCTTCACACGTCCACGCAGTTTGACATTAGCCTCCGCACGGCGTTCGACAAACAACTCAAAGAGGAACGAGGGCCGACCGAGCTGGGGACTTTCCGAACCCGGGACGAACCCGGGACAGGACTCCTCTCAGATGGCAGCGAAGCTTGGAAGGAGGTCATGGAGGGCGTGACGGTGGCGGCGCCGTGCCCACCCGAAGGGAGGGGATGGAGGCCCCATCTACCTCCGGCAGCAGCCATCCTTTGTACCCCGTGCGGCAACAAGGCTCGTGCACGCGTGGCGAACAACGAGAGCGAAATAATTGTTTTCCACCGAATCTTACATAGTGTTTTCGCAGGAACACCTGGTATTCTCTGTTGTAGTCGGTCTTTTACACCTCACCTCGCGCCGCGACAAGGTGACCATGTAACTTCTGGGTCACGCGTGACAGACAGACGACGAGAAATTCAATTGTTCTCCACCGCAGTACGGACGGGTATACCGTTGAGGTTCCGGATAGAGATATCGGAACAGTTTCGTTTGAGAAAGAAGGGCCAAGTTTCTCATCCACACACCCTTCTCGCGATAAAATATGAAGACACCAACTACCGCAGTTCATTTAGTTTTGATCACTTCATATTCTGGACGACGTCCGTCTTTTTTTAACACCCTTCGGTGTACAGTAGAGGTCCCTGTTTAATGCCAGAATGCCAAGAAAATTCACCAGCACTTACCAGACACCGACGTTTTTCGGAACAGATGTACTTAATACATAAGTTTTAGCATAGGAGTGGACACTCGTGCACTGTACCGGGCACCGGCACTAAATAGGGACTGCAAACAGGATTTCTGGACGTAACAGTCGGGGTTAGTCACATTGTACAGGATAAAAACGACGGTGCTCAAGTACGGCGTGAGCTAGGGGAGAGGCGACACCGTGTTGACACCGCCTTCCCGCTCACGAGCTTCCTCCATCACCCGACTGCGAAGAGGACCGACCGCATCCAACCTGGAGTGTTCAGCGCGCTGCGGGTTGGATACGGTCGGTTCTGTGGGCACTCGGGTGTTTCAGGGACATTCGGAGAGGCAAGGCGATGTCAACATCGTGTCGCCACTCGCCTGGTTGGCATAGAGGCACTCGCTGACACAGGAACTTTTTTCTCAGCCTGGGGTTGCGATATTTGCCATTTTTTTGTTCGCTCCAGAGCAATAATCGCACTCCAACCGGCTACTAGTACGGCGTTACGCTCGTTCGGTTCCGAAAAATATACACATGCGTCACGCGTTTTGGTGTGGAGACCTATTATGCCAGATGACGAGAGAAAGGTGCGTAATGGACTCAAACAAAAAAAGGGAAGTGAAAAAGATCAGCGCGGTAGCCTCTTCCTCTTTGTTTGTCACGGGCAAGACAAGCATCGTAAATAAACCAAATCGGCGCGTTCGCCTTCTTTATCCATCAGGGGTGGGCGAAGACACACGCATCGCAAGGAGCAAAAAACAACCACGTCGCCGCGTTGTACGTCAGGAGGGCGGGGGGATATACGCATTGAAAATGCAGGAATGTCCCCATCATCTCGTACCACATTTCTACGGGACAAGATCACGGGACACCACGGTACACTTTGGATGAGTACCACAACATCGCCCCTTTTTGGGTAGAGGGACGGACCCTTCCCATGATCACGACACCAACTGTAAATAGTCCAGTGGACATGTTATTCGTAGAGCACCGAGTAGTACTATAATACATGCATTTTTCCATGGCCGTCACAGATCGATTTTGACTCCCCTTTATGCGTGCTGAAGGCGCTGATTTGAAGTGAAGACAAGATAAATGCTGTAAATAAATGAAAAAATATGCGTCCTTTCTCGTGTTTATCGACTCCCTTGTATCGTCGCCGCCACTATGAGGCTGGTTTCGCCTTGTCGAACATAAATTCGCCTTGGGACACCCACCAACTGAGGTTTTTCGATTGTTTGGCAAGTTTCGAGCTTCGAGCCTCTCGCTCTGGTGCTAAACACCTCTTCACGCTTGAGCTTGCCGATTCGTCCATGTTCCCTCATGAATAGCGTAATGACATCAATTGGAACCATGACAGAAATCAGCGATAAGAAATGACTACCGACGAGAAGTCGAGGACAAGCCGATTATAGGCCGAGGACAAGCCAAGGATAACTAGAAACTGATGAGGATAAGCCGAGGTTGATTCGGATAAGCCGAGATTGCTTAGCATTCAGCATAAGCTGAGGTTACTGAGGAAAGGCCGACATTGATTAGGATAAGCCGAGAATGATGAGGATGAAGCCGAGATCGATGAGCATGAGCCGAGGTAAATGCGAATGAGTCGAGATTGATTCGGATAAGCCGGGATTGAGGAGGATAAGCCGAGATTGATTAGGACAAGCCGAGATTCGTTGGGCTAGGCAAAGCTTAGCGCGAATGAGTCGAGATGGTAAGGATAAGCCGAGATTGATTTAGATAAACCGAGGATACTGACGATCAGCCGAGATTGCTGAGGATATGCCGACGTTGCTCAGGACAAACCGAGGTTGATGAGGATACGCCGGGATTGCTGCAAATGAGCCGAGATTGATTAGGATAAGCAGAGGTTACTGACGATCAACCGAGATTGCTAAGAATAAGCCGAGATTGATGAGGATAAGCCGAGATCGAATAGGATAAGCCGAGATTGCTTCGGATGAGCCTAGATTGATGAGGATAAGCTGAGATCGATTAGGATAAGCCGAATTTGACGAGGACAAGCCGAGATTGATGAGGATCAGCCGAGATTGATTAAGATAAGCCAAGATTGATGAGGACAAGCCGAGATTGATGAGGATCAGCCCAGGTCAATGCGAATGAGTCGAGATTGATGAGGATCAGCCGAGATTGATGTGGACAAGCCGAGATTGATGAGGATCAGCCCAGGTCAATGTGAATGAGTCGAGATTGATGAGCATCAGCCGAGATTGATGAGGATAAGCCGAGGATACTGGCGATCAGCCGGGATTGCTGAGGATATGCCGAGGTTGCTGAGGACAAACCGAGGTTGCTGAGGATAAGCCGAAATTGATCAGGATAACCCGAGGTTGCTGAGGATTAGCCGAGATTGATTTAGGATATGCCGACATTGATGAGGATAAACCAAGGTTGACGAGGATAAGCCGAGTTTGATGAGGAAAGCAACCGGAATTGCTTACGATAAGCCGAGATTGATTTAGATAAGCCGGTTACCGCGAATGAGTCAAGATTGATTAGGGCAAGCCGACACCGATGAGGATAAGCCGAGATTGATTAGGATGAGCCCAGGTATATGGGAACTAGTCGAGATTGATGAGGATCAGCCGAGGTTGATAAGGATAAGCCGAGGTTGATGAGGATCAGCCGAGAATGATGAGGATGAGATCGATTAGGATAAGCCGAGGTCGCTGAGGATAAGCCTATGTTTATAAGCATAAGCTGAGGTTGATGAGGATAAGCCGAGATTGATGAGGATAAACTGCGGTTGCTGAGGAAGAGCCGAGGTTGCCGAGGACAACACGAGGTTGCTGAGGATGAGCTGAAGGTGCCGAAGATAAGCCGAGGATAAGGATAAGCCGCGGTTTCTGAGAATAAGCCGAGGTTGCCAAGGATAAAGCCGAGGTTGCTCAAGAAAAGCCGAGGATAAGCTGCGGTTACTGAGGATAAGCCGAGGTTGCTGAGGAGGAGCCTAGAATAAGCCGAGGTTGTAGAGGATGACCCGAGGATGCCGAAGATAAACCGAGGATACGGATAAGCCCAGGATACGGATAAGCCGAGGTTGCCGAGGATACGGCGAGGTTGCTGAGGATAAGCCGAGGATAAGCCGAGGTTGCAGTAACATTGGACTCGAACATCGTGTGTTGGTGCTGATGTCGCCCCCGGTGTTTAAATTCCTGCCCCATACCCCTCTCGTTTTTTGGGTATGCTACCGTGCTGTATGCTGCACGGCGTCGACAAGAATACCAAGAGGAAGGGTGGAGAGTACCGGATCCAGACGCAGTTCCCAGAAGACTGTCCCTCAAATATCCCTCACAAGGGCACGTGTTTGTACTTGAAGGGTGTGAGCGCGTTGGGCCTCAAGTGGTACAAATAGATGCGCATTTGCTGCACAAACGTTTGGAGCACAACAGAAGAAAGTGGGGAGGGATGCTGTATCGGTCGGTAAAGAGGTCGTTGCCGGCGCCATTGCGACTTGAGCGCGTCGTGGCGTCTTGAACAAGTGGCTCGATGGTGTGGTGCGGCTACGGTAGGTGGGTATGGGCGTCATCTATTTGGCTGGGCGTGGGTTGCAAACATATGCGCAAGATGGCGGGGTGAACCTGACATCGCGCTGTTTGTAAGGTTTTCCAAATGTTCGTCCTTCAATCGCTCGTCGTGTACATGTTACACACAGACCGTCTGTGGCACAAAGACCACCGTCAGTGGATCGCACTGTCGAAGCTAAGCAGCAGCGAACAGATCTCAAACTGCTGTATGATTCGCCTCCATCAGAAGAGCATCTCCGGTACAGTCCAATTCTCCTTGCGTTCGGGGTTTCGGCGCTAAGAAGGCGGTTTACGATAGACGTTTGTGATGTGACGAAAGTGCAGAGACTGAGTGGCGAGGACAACACAAAGTCTCATGAAGTATAGGCAATGGTCGGCTTCATCCTCACAGAACACCTTCCCAGCGTGGTTCCTCACGCCCTGTTACCATTATCATTGGCACCCTGTACAGCGCCCCCACAGGGTGCTTACAGGGCAGGCCCCCCTGCCAAGGGGTTCCCACGGTTAGCCGAGTGGCCCACGGGTGCATGCAGCCGAGCAGTCTGGTAGCTTTTGTGTGTGCATGGGTTGCCTGCAGTGGTGCTTGCCAGGGCGCGTGCTGCTGTGTTGTATTGGTGAGCCTTTTGATGTTGCGGGGACGCGCCTCCCGCAGGCCCGGGCGCAAAGAAGCGAGAGAAATATATGTCGGAAGTGTTGCCCGCCCCCCTTCCCGCTTGAAGAATTTGTAACGCGGGGTATGCGGGGGTTCCGTCCCGTGCATGATGCTAATGCTGTACAGATACAGCGCGTGTACAGATCTACACACAGCTTCTCTGAAATCAAAACATGTGTACCAGCAGCAGTGGCTGGGAATGTGTGTGGCTATGTATGATGCGTCGCTGTACGTGTTTCATGAAGTCCAAGTGTTCACACAGCAGTATAGTACAAGTGTCGATGTCCTCAACAGTAGTCTCTGCTACTTTCTTTGAGTAGCCGTAGAACCCGCTGTACGCTACATGTCAGCAGTCTGCTGTATGCTGGGTCACAGCAGCATGTGTACAGCATATATGGTCCACCGAACGCGCGTTTTGCTTGGTTCACCACACGCGTTGTTTGATTGGTCCGCCACCTGGCTGCTTGCTCACATGCTCGAGCAAAGCGGTAGTGTGCTTGGTGCTAAATATGTTTACTTTTTTAAATCGCGAGGATACATATTTTTGTCAAGTAGCCGAATCGCTGCAAACGCAACTTCCTCGCACCTGGATGACCGCTTCGGCTTGCGTATCCGGGTGATCAAGCAGCCACGACATGGCCTTGATCTTTTTCAGATCTCCCTCCGGCACTTGCTTCGGCATGGCACTTGAAGCCACCGACACCGTATGCAGCCGCACGTCTTCTACCACCTAGATGTTGAGACAAAAACAAAGAGAAGAAACGCGAGTTTTCGAAGGCACGTTTTGATGCAATACTGAAACATTTGTCGGCATGACTCCGTCATCCCCCCGGAAAAGCAGTTGCCGTACACGCCTTGTAGAACCTTCTGAGGGCGTCGTGCTGACCCATGAACCACCTCCCGAAAAATAAACTGGACTGTCAACGTAGACCAATCAAACGACGACAACAAACACCCATGCTACCTTCTTGAGGATGGCCGGCACGTCTCCGGGCATGTGGCTCTTGGCCTGCTCCAGGGCCTCGCGGCGGCTACCTTCGCCTTCCAGGGACCGTAGAAACCCGGCGTAAAGCTCACGCCGCCGGCGAGTGGGCAGGGTGGAAGCGTAGATGGCCACGAGACCAACCTGTTGTATCAAAAGAGTAGTTTTTACGCCAGACGCAGGAAACAATGTTCCCGTGACATGACGTCACAGCAATTGTTTTCCGTGAGATGACGTCACCCGTGAGATGACGTCACAGCAAAAACGGTCGGTGAGATGACGTCAGGGTAGAAACGTAGAAACGTTCCGTGACATGACTTCACGGAATTTGTTCCCATAAGATAACGTCACAGCAAATTTTTTAATGAGATGGCGGTAAGGCCAAAACGTTCCGGGAGATGACTCCCTCTCTCCCTCCATCCTTGGTCTAGGATATAGCCTTATGTCCCCAATACAGCAGTAGAAGCGCGATGAACGGACTGCCCACGAAAACAAAGTAAGGTTACTACGACAAAAGACCAGGTAGGGGGCACGCGGACTGAAACCCCAACCCCAACCCCAACCTAGCCGACTCTATACTTCCTCGGTACAAAATTTGGACGAGACTTGAAAAAATACATCTCGGACACCAACACGCCCGCCTCGCCATCACCGGGACTGAATGCTAGACGGTCAAAGACAGAAGTTCGCCATTCTTGGTCATGATTATTCCGTACCGTTGTCCAAGATCCTTCCTTCCCTCTCACTCCCTCTTGCGGCAGATATCCCGTCGTGTTCCACACTAAAATCGCCACCGTCTAAATCTCGAACTGGCTCTCACGATGCCCCTGAAGACTAGCGGCATTCGATTCGTTTGTATCACCCTTTTCTTAAGTGTACTTTCGAATAGCCCCGACCATGAACACGTCTCTCGTACCTGTTGGCACGACACGTTTTTCGCGCCACGAGGTTTGTGGGATAGGAGAAAGGATTGCAAACCATGCCCCGCGTTTCCGTTGAAGGACAGGGAAATACTCCCGACAGAGTAACTGCCAAATCGTGCGAACCACGACCAAGGTCACACGAGAATGGCATTAGCTAGTAGAAGTGCAATACAGTGAAAAGCCCGGTGTAGCGACGCCTGTTTTAGTTCCACGACGAAATGTGGTCACTATAAGGGGCATGTCGCTACACCCGGTGTAGGGACTACTGGTCGCTTGACCGGAAAAAAGCGTCACTTCGTCGGACTGAAGGCCGTGTTGCAGAATTCTGCTTGACCGGGTCATGAACGCGTCGTGTTGCCGCAGTCACACTGTACCAAGGTAGAGAAAAGAACAAACACCTTCGGGCGGACAAACGGGGAGTAGTTCCTACATACACGAACTGCATTCCAATTAACCAGAAAGCTTGTGGTACCCCCCGAAGTTTTTAGGAAATGTCTTGACAAAAAGTGTTCAGAGGGTGGTGCCTTGAGTCTTTTTTTTTCCCCGCGTGTTCAACAATTTGTCTCTACATCAACACATACTCTCACATACTTGAATTATTCACATACAAGTCCGATCTGTGAATTATAATAAAGTCCGATCTGTGAGTTATAAAAAAACAAAGGCGGTAAAGCGGCAACAATATTGGCAACTCCCACAAAACACAAAGTAAAAGCGCCCCCCACACGGCACGGAGAAAGTTCGTGAACGCCCAAGCGGCAAAGAACCTCGTGCTGCCATCTAGTGCCTTCATCCTGCTACTCTGTCGCGTGTACCGATCATGCTTAACTAAACATATATCTCATGTCCGTCTATCGCGCTGGTTTCGCGCCGTAGATGAGCATCACCATTCCCTCGCCAAAATAGTACGTTGGCCCGGCTAACCCACACGACTCCGCTAGGCCTGTCCTCCATCGGCCGTTTTATTTTCGATGTAGATACACAAACTTTATTTCTATACTAATTTCAAGTAATTCCACCTTCTTATTCTCCGTCATACAAGCAAAACGGCCGATGGAGGACAGGCCTAGACTCCGCGCACTCTTCCAGCGATCCAAAATGCGACGAACGCTGGGCGGCGGCGCCATGACTTCCCCACGCCCCATCTACCTCCATCTCTCTTTACGTTTGGGTGGATTCGAGACGGGTGGGGAAGCCTGCATGTTCTTGGATGCACACGCGTGGCAGGTGCGGTGCATCTCGACGCCATCGAGAACCTCCACCTGCCCACACACGCGGTGCAGGCGTGCACGGTAGCCACCTTGGCAATCATGCCCCTGGGGTGCCCGCAGTTCCACACCCGGCTGTTTGCACAACTCTCGATCGGCGCACTGCATGTTGCGTGTGTTTACGGGTTCCACGTGTCGTTTGTGTGTGTAGGAACGCGGGGTATCTGCACAATTTCAGGGCTGTCCTCGCTAATTTTTCTCCGCGGTAATTTTACTGCCGTAAAACCACGGTAATTACCGTTTCCCGTGATCCCGTGAAAAGTAAGAATTACCATTAACGCCCTTGAGTCTTCCCATTACCGCACAAAACACTGCCGCCCGAAAATCGCAGTTCCCGTGCTGTCGAGGTCCCGTGGAGTACATTACCGTACGAACAACAAGACCCCATGTACCGCACAGAGACACGAGGTACATTAATGCTGTCCACCGCAGTAAACTGACCACTGCCTCTCTAGAGCCAGTAGGTACGTGCTACCTATTGTTGACTAAGGTGTTGGTGGTTTGGTGTTTCATGTGGGCGCCTGTTGCGTACGGGGTTGTTTCCTTGTCATGTTTGTTGAACCGTTGAGTCCCGTCGTTTCTCTGTATTTGAGGAAGACGGCGCTTGCTTGTTGCCTGCCCTTTCTGACGATGCCAAAATTACGTAATTACTTGGCGCAGCGTTGGACTCGCGTCGTCTTGAAGTGAGTATAGACTATGCTGTCTGGTTTTCACCCTCTTTTTATGCGACCGGTTTGGTTGACGAACGCGATGCTCGGTGAACGTGTCGCGCAAGTTGGTTGTGCTGAAAGCACACACTTGAGGAACACTTCAAAGCAAGCAAACGAAACAGGGCCCGACGTGCCATGATGTAGTTATCTGTACCAGATACCGTAGAAAGAATGCACAACCGGTGCATTACCGTGGTGGCTGGTTACTATTCAAGAAAATGACCATGGTGACCAGTTACCGTACGGAATTTACCAAGAAAAACTGTATTGCACCGTGGTTTCTGGTTAACGCTTGAAATTATGCCGACATGAATGTAATCGTTAACGAGAACACAGCCCTCAAATTTGCACCGATCGTCGCCATTTCTCGTTGAAAACTGCTCAATAAGTTGCTATTGTGGGGTCGACCACGTGGTCGCTAAACGGGGTGCAGCGATGTCTCGAGATTGTGGGGGTCGCAACACACGGCATGTCGCTAAGCAGGGGGTCGCTAAACCGACGCCCCCACTGCAGTGACTTCTCTTCCAGCACGCGCAGACTTGATAGACCGGAAGGAACGCGGCTGACATTTTTCCCGTGAGTCACTGTTAACGTTCAGGACGACCGGCGATGGGCGAGAGGCTCGATTCGTCCAGGTCACGAATGAGGCGCAAACGGAAGACGAGGACGCTCCGGTACCTCCAACCTCTCCCCCTCCCGTCCTGCCAAATACTGTATCACAGCAGCAGGAGATAGACGAGGGCGAAACGAAGGACGAGGACGCTCCCTCACCTTCCCCGTCCACCCCTCCCGTCTTGCGGCCACAGCAGCAGGAGAGAAAGACCAAGGCGACGAGAAAAATGAGGAGGACGCCCCCGTGCCGCTTGGCTCCCCAAATCAAAAAGGGGTGGTGGCGGAAGGCCGATCTCCGGGACATGCTTCCTTCTGGCGGAAGGCCGTTATCCCGGACATACTTCCTTGTCTCAAGAGAAAGCAGCAGTGGACCAACTGTTCCGGGCGCAGCTTTCGTCCTCACCAGGGTTGGGTTAACTCTTAACAGAGCACCCTGGACCTCTGGAGGACATCCAACGAGTCGTTGAAGCGCCACTCGCTGGAAGTTTTTCTCCCGACATGTAGAGTCGCCGAAGGCTCGGCACGTTGGCTACAATGGCAAAGCCTCTAGGAGAGGTTGTGGTAAGTTCTGTGCACCTACAATTATACGATTCCTGCGTTACCGTATGACATAAGATAACATACCCCCTGGACCGATTTTTCAAATCTCGATTTCTCAACAACAGAAAGAGTCACGGCGCCGAAAACGGCGGCGTTGGAACCGTCTCGTCGAGAGCTTTCCAAAAATGTATCGTTTCGTTTATGAATCCTCTTCATCGTGGAGTAATCGAGCATTGAAAATTGGTCCACGGGGTGTGTTATCTTGTGTCATATACGGTATGCAGTAGCAACGGCGAGGAGAGCGATGGAGTGTGGCAAGTCGGCTAATCGCCAATCACGCAGCAGTGCTGCCCGAGCGTTGGCAGCGAGGTACGCGTTACATAGACCAGCTCTGATGGCGGTGTAGTACGCTTTCGAAAACGGGGGCAAGGCTAGCTCCTTTCGCTGTACATCAATGTTCTCGCATCACTGTCGATAACGCTGGTAGCGAGGTACGCGTGGCGTAGACCGGTTGTGACGGCGGTTCAGTATGCCTCCGAAAGCGGGGCAAGGCTAGCTCCGTCCGCTGTACATCCATATCATCGGTATTTGCGATGATATGATGTACAGCGGAAGGAGTTAGTCTTGCCCTGTTTTCCAAAGCATACTACACCGCCGTCAGAACCGGTCTACGCCACGCGTACCTCGCCACCAGCGTTATCGACAGTGATGCGGGGACATGGATATCCAGCGGAAGGAGCTAGCCTTGCTCCCGTTTTCGAAAGCATACTACACCGCCATCCGAACTGGTCTATGCAACGCGTACCTCGCTGCCAGCGTTATCGACAGCAGTGATGCGAGGACATGAATGTACATTGGAAGGAGTTAGCCTTGCCGCCCTTTCCGAAGGCATACTAGAGTACACCGCCGTCAGAACTGGTCTATGCAACGCGCACCTTCCTGCCAGCGTCATCGACAGCAGTGACTGGGTGTCCACTAGGAAGACCGCTGGAATGGGCAAGGTAGGTGCCACACTATGATGATAATCTGTGTGTTACGGGACCTTCACTCTCGGCATGTTGAGTCGACATGCTGTGCTGTCTGCCGGCCAATCCAAGCCCCAATGTTTTCTTTGCTACATTTCAGGCTCGAACAGCCTTGAAGCTTTCCCACCTGGCGCCGTTCCTATGGTCAGTGGGCTGTCCAAACTAGCGGGCAAAAGCCTTGGATACCGGAGACCACAAGGTCCAAACTCGGGAATTGTGGAAGGTAAGTCTGGGCGCTTGGCGTTCTTGCTCCTACAGTAGCGTCGCCGTGCGCGGCGCACTAAACGCGGCGCACGAAACCCCTCGCATACCCAGCCTAACATGCGTGCTTTACTAAGAAAAACCTGCGTAGACTGCTGCGCGGAACCGTCCCGGCATACATTACCTGCTGGGCCTTGACCAAGTGCTGGGCGTACGCGTGCACAACGTCCTCCACCGCCTCTAGCGTGCCTTCCTCCATCGTCGTCAGGTACGGGCACTGCGCCGCCAGCACCAGCGCCAGGTGCGCCGCGAATCGCAGCAGCTGGGGGGACCGCAGCAGCACGTCTTCTGTCCGCCTGGACCCCGAAAAACCGTCGTCGACCCCTCGCCCATCCTCGGCGCCGCTGTCACCGTCGGCGCCCTCGGCGCCTCCGGCGGCAACACGCCACAGGATGTTCCTGAGGAAGAGCGGGATGTCTCTGCCTCCGAGAACTAATGCTTGCTGCGCCTGAAAAAAAAGCGGGATTTTGCAACAGGAACGAAAAAAACAAACAAACATTACCACGTACCATAGACACATCTCACGGCTGTTGGGTTGCCGGGTCTGCAAACAACCCGGGTTTGCAACGGATTTTTTTTTTTTTTAAAGATGAGGCTTTAAGCAAACATCGGCAGACCGACTTCACGGCTGGTACTCATGTAGACGTATGCCGTAGTCGTTAGACCATAGACCTCGCATCCCTACAATAATGCCAGGATGACGGAGCGATATGCCTGGTTTTCGCCGGCCCAGGCTACGTTTCACAACCATGACCCAGAAGCTGGTCATCATCCTTGTGTTGGCTGGGATCAGGAGAGGGGGGGGTGGCACTCCTTCGTCGAACCAGCGTGCACCGCCTTGGACGACGTAGCGCAGGCCAAGATGTGGAACGTACCTCACGCAGAGATGACAAAACCTACAATCAAGTGGGTGCGGAAAGAGCCCCATACGTGTGCGGAAAGCCCTCGACAAGACGCTTTCCAAAGCCACCATTCTTGGTGCTAACAATCGGAATACCTACGGTACGGTATACGGTACGGTATACGGTACGGTACAGACAATCGTGGTTGTCGAGCAATCGAGCTTTGAACATCGGTCTAGGGGGTGGGGGTGGTATTATGCGTCACGTACGATATGACCCTCACCTGCCGGTAAACCCCCTTTCCCTCCGCACGCACTCGGCCCCTGGAGTTGTCGTCTAGCACTTCGAAGATCGCACCGTGGCTTGTGGGCGGTCCTGACCGCGTCATCCGCTCCAGAAGACGCTCGTCGGTCCTGTACAAGGGGCAACAGGAGTAGCAAAATAACGGCATCATCGTCCTCATCAGCAGCAGTAGCAGCAGCATGAGGCATGGACAGGCAATAAAACAACAAGGGTCTGCGGCAACACGGGATACTAAGTAAAGGGTGATGGATG
This sequence comes from Ectocarpus sp. CCAP 1310/34, assembly GCA_902602495.3. Taxonomy (NCBI): domain Eukaryota; class Phaeophyceae; order Ectocarpales; family Ectocarpaceae; genus Ectocarpus; species Ectocarpus sp. CCAP 1310/34. The sequence goes on along the minus strand of CACKRE030002232.1, from coordinate 133,953 downwards.
ATGGATGGAGCGAGTACAATAGCAGGTCATATTCCCTCTGGTTCTCTCTCTCCCTGTGTCTGTCGGTTTTGCTACTGTGTGTGCTATCTCGAATCAGATTTTTTCTCGAAACAGTTTTTTTTCGCTTGTACTTGATAAAAATCTCACCTCAACGACGAGACTCCGGGGTAGAGCGCACTACGCGCCGCCTGCACCCGTCGGTGCTGGATGCGCTCGTCTAGCACCTTGAGATGCAGAAGCGACGAGAATCGCACCCAGGCCTGAGTCATGTGAACAAAAGTTAGACGGGAGGGGTACGGCCGGATAGAAGAG
>CACKRE030002232.1:102077-112427 GCA_902602495.3 Ectocarpus sp. CCAP 1310/34 | reverse complement strand
GGGGGGGGGGGGGTGCTACGCGAATATAAAATGACCCGGCCAAAAGTTGTTGGGCCAAGAGAGACCCGAGCTCTACCGAGGGTGGCGATTTGAAATTCTGCGGTAAAAAGAAATTTCTTAGTGAGTGCACACGAAAGAGACAAGGGGCAGCTGGACCCTTCTCGCGTGAAAAATCAAACGCAAGCACAGCGGGGGGTAGGTGTATAAATACATAGAAAGGAGGTTCCTTAGTCCTACCTTCCCCTTGAGTGACCCCGACTGATACGCCAAATAAACGTCGAAACGGGGTAGTAGACTGGCTCCAAGATAGATGAGGCAAGAGCACACGACCAGGAATTGTTCCTTAAGAGAGAGAAGGCGCCTCGTGAGGGAGTGTGTGGTATACGTGTCTCTTAAAAGTGAACGAAAATCACAACGCTACGTTTGTCGCGTCCGGTTTTGAAGCCTCCTCCCTCCCCCTGCCCCCCCTCCCCCCCCCCGTGCGGACGGGATATTGAAGAAGGTGGAGGCGTACCACGGGCAGGTGACCGAGGGCAAGCTGTACGAGGGGGAGGACGATGCGGACGACGGAGAAAACTGGTTCACTGGGCCCCTCAAGTTCAAGCGACACATCGACGACGACCTGAGGAAGGGCAGCGACGGCCGCAGAGCCGACGACTACGCTGTTATCGATCCCCTCAAGCAGCAGCAGCCGAAGGGGGGACGTGGAAATGACGCCCACGGGGGCAGGGGTGGGGGGGAGTCTAGACGAGACGGCGGTGCAAGTAGGCGTGATGAGGCGGGGGCAAGGAATGGGATGGACCGAAAACGGGAGGATAAGGGTGGTCGGCATAAGAGTAGCCGTGACTCACAGCTCAGCGACAGGCGGAGGTGACCAAATCCCCGTTTGAGTGGGGCAAACGGCTTTTTAGTAGCGTCAGCAGACAAGACGGCTAAATGCATAGAGGTGTCGGGTGGATACTTTTGGGATGTGTTTGATGTGACCACCTAAAAAATAACGAAGCCAGCTATGCAGCGGGGGTTCACCCACAGGGTGCGATCGTGCACGAGATGCGAAAAAATATCCCATTTCCCCTCAGGGCGCAGAAGAGAGCGGGGATTGTATCTCTCTTCTGCTGTGGGTGGCCTCAACCCAGAAGGGGCACGAAGCGTACACGAACAACGGTCCGCGTTTTAACGGTTAGCAAACCATTTTGTCCATGGTAACAAGCCAAACGAGAGACCAGAGTCGGCAGTGCTCCTTTGAGAGCATTCACACGATTTGTGCATAGCAATATCATTGGTTACCGTTATACAACAGCAAAACACACGCACACCCTCTGCTGCCCCCAAAAGCTAGAAATTGCTACCTAGAATCGCTTTATCTTTACCATCATCATCGTCTACTTGGCTTTTTTGCAGAGGCCGTAGTTCTCTGAACTTGCCGCCGTTTCGTCGGTGGCGGCTTCGCCTCCTCTTCGCTTTCCTCGCTCTCGTCGTCGTCACTACTACTCCCACCCTCGCTCCCAGCCCTTGCATCTACTTCGTCATCCACGCTCTCTTCCTCGCTACTCTCTTCTTCCTCGCCACTCTCCCCCGCCCCGTCTTCCTCTCCACCGGTCGGTTTTCCCCCGTTCGCCACGACCGAAACTCTCGTTGTTGCCGTTCGCCGCCGCGAATCTTCCCTCTCCTCCTCCTCCTCGTCATCATCATCAGAGCTGTCCGCTTCGTCCATCTCGTACTCCTCTCCGGAACCCCACCCCTCGCTCCCCGACCAATCCTCGCCGGCGCCGTCCTTGGCGCCGTTTTTCTTCTTTTCGCCATCCTCGCCGTCTGCAGCGACATGAACCTCCCCTTCCTCCCCATCGAAGAGCACGGCGTTAAGCCTCTGCTTGAGGTAGACCTGGAACTTCTGCTCCCGCGAGTGGTAGCCGTAGACCCTGGCCATGCGGTCCAGGCCGACGCAGGCGAGCACCGGCAGGGTCGGGTGGAACGCAAGGCCTCGCACCGACCCCGCCGGCCCCTCGAACCGCCGACCCCACTTCATCTTCCGGAGGTCCAGCACGCGAACGAGCCCGGCGGTGTCCGCCACGACCACCTCCCTCCCGTCCGGGGCGACGGCCATGGTCGTGACGCCGTGCTCGTCGGCGTCGACGGAGTGCGTTGGTCGCTTTTGCGCGCGGGCGTCGTAGAGGCGTACCTGTCGGTGCGCCGTTCCCGCGACCATTTGCTGCAACCCGCCGCCGCCGCCTCCGCCTCCGCCGGTTGCCGCCGCCAGCGGACAGAGTGAGGTTATCCACACCGGCTGCCGCATGTCCAGGAAATCGTGGGGCACGTTCTTCGCCTTCCAGGTGCACTTGCCGGTGCTCAAGTCCCACGTTTTGAGGTCGTTCTCCCTACCTCCGGCGGCAAGCGCAAGCCCCGACCCGCCGTCCCCGTCGGCGACGGCGGCGCTGACTGGTCCGCGGATGGACAACGTCGTCCGTCCCGCCTCGTCCTTCGACCTGCTGTCGGGAGCAGCGCGGAATACTTGCACCTCTCCCTCTCCGTTGCAGGTCAGGACGCGGGAAGACTCGCTGCTGCTGGACGAGGCCGGCGGGAGGCAGGCCAGGGCCACTGGAGCAGCGGCGCACTCCACAGCAGTCCCACAAGCGCTGAGCGCGCAGCCGCCGGCTTTCCCGTCCCGCTCCGACTGCGACACGTCCCAGGTTTCGACGGCACCTGCGACACGGGCGACGTGGATCCTTGCGAAGAAGTCGCCGGAAGCCCGGTGGCCGCTCGCGGCGGCTGCCGCGTGGTCGAAGCAAACCGCGCGGACAGCGTTGGCTCGTGCTTGCTCTCCTGGGCTGACCGCCAAGCACTCGCCGCTCTCCAACCGCACCACCTTCACAAGGCCCGTCTCGTCCGCTGTGATGATTCGCATGGTCGGCGAAGAGCAAACGTCGACAGCGTTACACCTATGATATGAGTGGTGACAGAGGGCTCGGCTGGAACACCACACAGCAGCAGTAGTGCCTGCCTTGCACTCACGCTAGAGCCTCTAGTTGACTCGGTGCGGCGGAATTGGGCCGCATATTCTCTGGGGGCACCGTCCATGTATCGAAAAACGTCACCCCCCTTTCTCCCGCAGGCCCGCAGGCGGCGCGCCCACAGGCCAAGCGCGGGCAAATCCACTCTCAACCCTCAACCACAGCACCGATCTTTGCCTGATCTGCTATCCCATCGCTATTCCCCCACCTGCTGAACACACCACAAGACAATCAGTCCACGATAGCCACCACAGCTGTACGAAAGAAGGAGACACTTATGGAGACCCGTCGAATGCGCGCGAAGGAAAAGCAGCACACCAAATCCGGACGGGCCGGGCTTCGCTCCTCCCCCCGCCGCGCAAGAGGAGACGCTAGAAACAACAAGCCGAGGGGCTGCGATGCGGATCTCCCACACCACGTCGTGCTGGAAATCGTGTCCTTCCTGGACACCCGGTCCATCGTAGGTGGCCGGTGCTTGTCTCGCGCGTTTAGGAACGACGCACCGGCGCTGGTCAAGACGCTGGACTTCCACATGGGGCAGCAGTCTCCATCCGCCGAAACGATCAAGCTGTTCCCTGAGGTCAGGCAGGTCAACCTCGACGGCAACCGAGACCTGGTTCACGCGGTGGTCGCAGGGCTCCGCGGGTGGGGGTCCTCACTGCGCCTCGGCGTTTCCCTTCACGACTCCGTCCCACAGAAGGAGGAGCCGCTGAGCAACACGGCCACCGCCGACCTGTGTGCGTTGCCGCTGACCGAGCTCGACATGAAGGAGGTCGTTGTCGAGTTCCCGCCGTCGCTTCCGATGAACGCCTGGCGAACGCTGCAGAGGCTCGTGATCCGCGACGCCTTCCTCGGGGACGAGTCCCTGGAGAGCCTGTCCAAGTCCATCCCTGAGGGTCCCCTACCGCTGCGCCATCTTGACCTCTCCAGAAACCTCTTCGGGGGCTACGACGCCGTGTTGCCCTTCGCAGGCGCGCTCCGGTCCTTCCCCGACCTGGAGTGGCTCGAGCTCACGGCGTGCCGCATCTGTCGCGGCTCGGGTGACTGCATCGTCCGCACGCTGCTCGAGGGCGCCTGCCCGAAGCTCAGGACCCTGGACCTCTCCCTCAACTTCTTCACGAACGGCCTCCTCGCGTCCCTGTGCGAAGGGCTGGGGGCGCCGGGGCACGGGCTGCTCAACCTGCGGAAGCTGGGCTTCGGCTCACGGGTCACCGGCGACGAGATGATAACTTGCTTCGAGAAGGTCGGGAAGGCCCTCGCCGCCGGCGGCCTGCCCAAGCTGGACTTCCTCCACCTTCAGGGCGACATAGGGCCGCGGCAGGTCTCCCCGGTGCTGAGCCTGTTGAGGGGCGGGGCGTGCCCGATGCTGTCGATGGTGAAGCTGGAGCGTTCTCTCCGCTCCACGCTTGGCGAGGACGAGTGCGGCGCCGAGGACGCCGCACAGAGCATGTTCGACCTGGTGATTTCGGACCACATCCCGCACCTCCGGGAGGTGCACGCGCTGGGCATGGCCCTGAACGAGGGGATGGAAAAAGCAAATGAGGCGGGGCGTGACTCGGCATTCTACAGGGCCAGGAACCATTCAACCTGGCACCATCTCGCCGTCGCGGGCAAGGCTAGAGGTGTCCAGGTGTTTGTGTAATGACCTTCTCTGTAGCTTAGAATAGATGCGGTAATCGAGTGACGTCTTTCGTAAGCGTAGATTCGGTGGGTGATAAGTGCGGTAGTTGATTTGCTCGATGATACTCATATATGCGCGTTGGGTATTTCGTGTCTGCTGTCTCCTGCTGTCAACCCCCACAACAATCTCGGTCTGTTAAGCTCAGAATTCAAACACGGATCGAGTATGTTTTCATATTTTTCATCGCAGAACTTTGCAACTGTGAACAAGTAACGAGCTATCTCCTTTAGTTTTGGGCACGGTTTTTTTTTTTTTTCGCCAGCTTTCGGAGCTTCAACTCGTGGGCTGGGAGCGCCGTGAGATAGCGCTCAGCCCTTGTTTTTTCTGTTTGCGTCTTGCGTGGGCCGTGGGCCGCAGCAGTCACGGCTTCCACGGCGTGTTCGTGTGGCGGGGTTTAGACCTTTCTTTCTTTGCCGATACATCGTCTCCCGCAGCTAGCTGCAGATCGGCTTTCCGTAGGCACAGTTTGATCGCGTTAGAATGTTTCACGGCGTGTGTTCTCGCCGCTCGTGGTAAACGCCCGGTGCTGTCTGTGTGTCTTGTCCTTTTCAGAAGGGCCAGCGTAGCATGCCATCGTTTTGTACATGTGGTGTACGCGCCTTACTTGCAGGAGCAACGTTGTGTCTTGCGGGACAGGTTCTCTGTGTTGGCAAGGACCACTGCACCGCTGTATATATATATGTATGTATCTGTTTCATGTTGTTTGGTTTGTTGAACTCTGTGGCGTGTCGTTTGCCCCTGTACAGTAACCTGTGGAACGATCATAGTCGGAGTGCAGCAAACTGCCGAGCGACGGTCTGGGCGCTTGAAATTAGCTGGAGTGCCGGCATAGATGTCAGCGGTATCTGCTGTTGCCGTCCTTGACGTGCGCCCAGAACGTGTTGTGGAGATGCTGCATGCCGCTTGCCGGGGCCTTTTAAACTGCCCTTTCGTGTTACATCCAAGAAGGGACGCCTATTGTAGGACATAATGAAGCTCGTCTGAAGTAGGTGGGGAAGCAATAACCAGATGTCTCGAGTGCTTTGTAGCGACAATTAAATGCCGTCCGATTTTTTTATTGCGTGTTCGCTGCTCGTTGGCGACCGGAACAAACCGAGAAAGCAGCTGTGTTTTTGAGGGAGAGGGGGTGTTCTCGGCTCTGTTAAGCTAGCAATGCTCATTCGGAGTGGTTGGTGGAACTGGTTTGTGGATATATCCTACGGGAGACCGGGACGATTTTCTTTTGTGAAGATAAAACAGCATAGGAGTGTTGAGCGGACTAGTTGAGCCTCGTGTTATTTTTGAACAAGAGAGCGCACATGGTGACCGATTCCCAACTGGTGTGAGGGACTGTGGGTCGGTGGCCTAGTGAGTGTTAGAGTTTTGCGGCATCCGCATCCTATGCATCGGAGCGGACGAACGAACGCAGATGACTCGCGTGTTTGGTGGCTAGCGACGAGAGAATCATGGCTCTGCTGTGTGGTGCGCAGTTTAGGATCAAGAAGATTCATCTGCTTCGAGCAAGCAAACGATTTCTCGGACGGAATCATTCAAACGTTGCAGTTGGCGTACACACCGCTGTATTTGCGCAAACGTTTGGGGATTATTTTAGCTTCATCGCTTGCGGCGAAATCGAACACGGCGAATGCCGCCTTCAATCCGTTTGCATTAATATATATTTCTTCATCGATGGAACCTCATGATATGCTGGTGGCGTCGGTGCGTTCCACCAGCGCGGTTGTACGCATATTTAGTCCGCTGGGTTTTGGGCACTCTGATACCCCCCCTCAAAAGCATTCATCATCTCCTACCGGCAGTTTGCCCTTACCTCTACCAACTGGTATATTGCTCGGAGAATGCTGGCCATTCCTCGAGCTTGCGCGCAAACGGCGCTCGCTTGATAAAAAGTTTTTTCACATTCTTGCGCCACACGGCCCTCCTCACGGAGAAGAAACGACGCGCTTAGTACTACAGTGATTCAGTCTTCCTCTTCGATCTTATCACGCGTACGCGCGGAAACGAAAGTTGATCTTGTTAGATCGGTGACAACGATGGCAATCTGTACCACGTCTCTCCCTCTCAACACAAATACATCCGGTTTTTCCTCCTCCTCCTGAAACAAAAAAAAAAACAGACGTTCTTCTAGAGGTGGCCCACAAGTCGGCACTAACAAAAGCCGTTTGCAAAGGCAAAAAAATTACGAAGATGGGCAACATGCTCCAGGGCGTCACGCTTGACCGCAGCCGAAGCATCGTTACAACAACCGGAAACGCTTCGGCGGGTCAAAGAAATTGCCGAAACTTCCGGAAAAATTCAGGGCCAGGGCCACTGCTACATTAATTGGGCGCAGCGGCCGTATGGAATGTTCTTCGCCCCGAACAGATGCTCCACAAAGAAATCGCTTCACTGTTAGACTTGACTACACGTACAAGGTGCGCGTGGGTGGGGGGCACATACTTGGGCAAAATCAAGGGTACCCCCCTGAGTGGGCTCACAGCTCCTGAGAACACAGAGTGAGAGTAGCTGTGCCATCAAGGGGTGTGATGCAAGAATAAACAAGAGAATGGTGCGGTACCTTGTGAATCCCGCCGCGGCCGCCCCAAACGCTTGAGTAGTGGAGAGGATGACCGCTCTTCTTATCGGGGAGGGGGCAGCTGACGTAGCATCTCAACACCAATCGCCGGCTACTTTACGAACAACTGGCTGCCACCCAACGGCTTTGACACTTGAAAGCTCGGAAAAGCTGAGTGCTATTATACCCTTGACGTTTTCCAAGATAGAAAAGCCCGCACAGCGGGCGAGTGCAGACTCGACGAGCCCAGCGAACCGGGTTTGCTGGGCCCTTCGAGTCTGCACCCGTCAGCTGTGCGGGCTGCTCGATCTTGGAAAACGTCACGAGTGCGGCCACACTGCACCAAAAAGAAAAATACTACATGCAGACGTGGCTCCGACATAAGAGGGACGGTGGTGAGACCAAGGCCCTCGGCCCGCTTATATCTTACTTCTGTATCGGAGCCCCCTCTTATACCGGAAAAAGAGGGTACAGTGCCACATAATACTCTAGCGGGTCGAGTCCGTGACAACCGAATTCGACCCTCTCATATCGGAACCCCCACTTATACGGTACCCTCATAGATCGGAGCCACGACTGTTATCTTTATTCGATATTTCGCTCTTTTTTTACTGTGCCTTATTTTTCCCTCGCCGTTACTTATCTGTACCAGGTAGTCCTTGAAATCAACTCTATATTTGCCTCCAACGTAGCACCAAGTCGATCTCTGAGCTGTACGCCATTCGGGGTGCAACGCTCGACTACCCTTGGCGGAAAGCATCTGCACTAGCCGTGCGAGGCCACCTTGTGATTAAACAGCAGGATCGATCATCAAAGAGGCCCACCTTAGCCATTCCCCTTGTCCAGCTTCTCCCGGATCATTTTCTACTCGATCGTGACCTCCTTCAGAACATCGTCCAGTGCCAACGTTTCCTCGTGTCCCAGCGCGTGCTTCGTCATGGCAAACTCATCCGAAAGGTCGTCCAACAAATGTGGAGGACAAAAGTTTCGGCAGTGTGGTAGCACCTCTTGTTCAAGGAATGTAGGTTTTCGACCTTCCCGTCGCTGAAAAACCACGACATGCACTGAACAAGATGCTAGACGCTGCTGACTCCCTATCGAAGAAAGGACTACAAGCCAACGAAACTCTTGTCCTCAAACTGTTCTTGGACGTTAATCAATCACGCTGGGTTGCAATACTGCCCTCCCACCATCACCGAGCAACAGGTTTACCCAAGTGTAGGAACCACCCCTCCCCCTACCCACCCACTCGCCCTCTCCACATTCCGATGCTCTCCTTGTTTTTTAGAAAGTAAACATAACCTCACAGAAAGACTACCCGTTCGAGATGTAACCTCCGCTACATGCTGCTCCAAGACCCCCCCCCCCCCCCCNNNNAGACCCCCCCCCCCCGCAATTCTATTCAAGCCGACTACCGTACGCAGGTGACGTAAGATACCACGTCCCCCGGATCGAAATTCAAAGCTCGACAACTCCGCGGTGACGAGGATGCAAAAATCAAACCACGTGTTTTCGGGCTCCAGACGAGACTGCTGCTACCATTTCCGGAGCCGCCACTCTTCCTGCCGTCGAGCAATCGAGCCTAACAATTGCTCCAGGGGGTGTGCTTTCCTACGCAACCGACGGTTTCATATCTTCATCTCTCCCCGGTAGCCCTCTCGCTTCGCCGCCCCCCCCCCCCCCCCCCCCCCCCCCCCCCCCCCCCCCCCCCCCCCCCCCCCCCCCCCCCCNCGGCTTTGTAGGGATGCGAGGTCAATGGTCTAACGACTACGGCATGCACGACAACGAGTACACACACAAACACGATTCTTGCTCTCCCGCCGAATCCTCATCTCCCCCGGCCCTGCTGAGCCTGCTTAAGCACCCTCTCCTCGCGAATCAACGCGGCCCTCTTCATCTGCAGCTTCTTCTTCAACGCGTAGGCCTTGGCCTGACTGAGGCCCGGTGCCTCCGTCTCCTCCCTGAGCGCCTCAACCTCGGCCGTCAACAAAGCAATCCTCTTCGCCGCCTCTCCCCCGCCCCCCGCCCCGCCGCCTACAGAACCATGAGCACTACTACCCGTCCCTTCGGCAGCGGCGGCGGCGGGGGCATCATTGAAAGGTTTTGGAGCAGGTGGAGGCGTCATCGGCGTGCGGGGCCGGTAGTCGGGGGGCAGGCGGTCTCGGAGGTAGGCAAGCGTGGCGACGGTCCCGCGCTGGAGGAGGGACGGGCTTATCTGCCGCTGAGGGTTCCCGGCGAGTAGAAGGGATTCCAGACCTAGGGGCGCCGTGGGGTGAAGGAGGGTGGCGGGGGTGGGGCGACAAGGATGGTGTGTGGGGTCCCGGGGGATACCGGGCCGGTGGCGTTTCGTGGTGTCAATTTTTCAGGGGCAAAACGCGGCCACCCTCGCCGGACATGAATGACACACAGGCGGCAGCTGGTATCCTTCTAGAAAGCAAACGCTTCCTAGAAAGAACCTCTTGTTTCTTATCCTGCCACCCGGTGTGCTGTCATTGGTCAGCCTGTTGACGTGTGGTCGGTGTTACAGATAGAGAGACAAACCTAAATCACACATGAAATAACACGGTCGTCCTCCCACATACCAACCTGAACACAGAAAAATAACACGATCGCCCTCCCTTGTCACATCCAAACCTCCCCCACATTCCGCTCACCCGTACACATCCAAACCTCCCCCACATTCCGCTCACCCGTACACAGGCCGAGTTCCAGCGGCACCGGAGAGATGTCGTTGTTCTCGAGGTTAAGGCGGCGCAACCAGGTCATGAGGACAACGTCTCCCAGAGAGCGAAGGCGGTTGTTTGACAGGTCAAGGTTCTCGAGACTCCCTAGGGCCGCCCAGGGCAGGCCAGACACGTCCGACAAGGGGTTGTAGGCCAGGACTAGCGTCTGCGCAAGGGAGGGAGGGAGAGAGTGTCGTATTGTGGCGCGATGGGAAAATAGATAGACATGTACTCGATAGGCGATGCTTTTTATTGCGATTTAGGTGTATGCACTAACTTTTCTTCCAATCTACACACATTTTCAGTAAATGATAACCCAAATCGACAACAAAACACGAAGCAAAGACCTATCGGGTACAGGTCAAAGAATAAAAGCGGGGGGGGGGG
>CACKRE030002232.1:82024-95298 GCA_902602495.3 Ectocarpus sp. CCAP 1310/34 | reverse complement strand
CCCCCCCCCCCCCAAACTCACCCGAAAGTAGCAGACCCTTGAGGGCTACGGCCGCGCAAAGGCCCTCTTCGGGCAGCTCGCGGATGGCGTTGCCGGTGAGGTCGAGGAGCGACAGAGACTCTAGGGAGAACAGCTCGGGGGGCACCGCGGACAGCCGATTCTTGCGCAGCTTCAGGGACACCAGGACCGACAGGTTGGACACCTGAGGCATGTCATCGTGTCCGCGCCGCCGCCGCCGCCGCCGCCCCGTACACAACAGTGCGTAAATTAGCACCGTCATGTGGACGGGCGTGCGAAACAAGTGCCAGGGCGATGGCGGCGGCCGAAACGAGAAAGAGAGAGAAATTATGATAGGGTGTGAGTTACCCGGTGTTTATCGGTCACGCGAGCGCTATTCCAGAGTAACACCAGAGGCGAGAAAAGTTGGGAACGAATGTACGTATACCCAAACCCCACACGACTATGTGCCATTTTCCATGAGAGTGCTTGTTCGGTGTGTTTTGTTCTGGGAAGTATTGTAATTTTCAGTTATGAGGACGCAATATATATGTGGAACGCCGCGTGATTGTCAAACGGGTGGTAGTGCTCGCCAACGCCGGAAACCTAACACAACAAGTGGGGACAGGACAAGCACCAACGTCACCACGAAGATGCTTTAGCGACCAAGGTCGAGACGCGGTACCTCCGCAAGCTCACCAACAACGATGGCGACAATGGCGGCACAAACAAGAACAATGCCCACGACGAAACAAGGCGGGGAGGACGGCGGCGAAAAATCACCGCTGCTGTATCCGAGTCACAACCTGGTCCATCGATCCGAAGCGAGAAAACTGGACACGCAGGATTGAGCCCAGCACATGGTTGTATCAAACACAAATCATCAGTGGGTCATGAGGGATATAAACACGTCGGAACGCCCATCCTCGTCGCAAAGCGAAGTGGAGATCACACAACTAATACGAGTGTGTGGAATGTGGAAGGTTTTGTACAGCAGCAGCGCCAGAGGTCGTCTAAGGTTTCGCCCACTTACTGTGAGCCTACGAAACATTTCGGCCAATAAACCGTCATGTACCCAATTCTCTAATAAGACACCGTGGTAAGTACCCTAAGCCTGCCACTGTACCTAGTGTTGTGTCTACAGCAAAAGTCTCCGTAGATGCGCAGCATGTTACGTGTACAGATACACGAATATTGCACACACCGCGGCGGGCAGCTCGGTGATCTGGTTGAAGCTGAGGTCGAGCCGTTGCAGCTCGCACGCCTCCCAAAACTTCTCCCCGTCCGCGGCGTCGACGCCATCTTAAAACCCCAAAACGTCATAAAACGTACGGCAGGAAACACGATGGTGAGGCGCCGGCACGAGCAACGTTGTTGTTCTCGTCTTCACATTGCAAAATGGTTCTCATCTCTCTTCTTTGCAGGTTCTTCTCGTTGTTGGTGTTTTTGTGTTGTCTTCACATTGCAAAATGGTTCTCTTCTATGTAGGTTCTTCATACTATGAACTGATAATACACTAGGGGGGATGTTACGGTTCGGGTTATTCATTGTTCCGCAAGTACACCCCCACAGAGGTAGTTGGCCGCATCGTTGTTGGTGTTCTTGTGTTATTGTCTTACATCAAATATCGTTCTGGTCTAATCGATACTGGTACTTTTCAATGTGCAACATAAAACATGTGTAGCTGGGCGCCGAAAGGGAGCGCGTATCTCGCTACAGCAGTATGAAACAGACAAGAGAAGAGACCCGTGAGCCAGGGGTGCCTTGCCGAAGAGACTACGCGGGGTCATCTGCATGGATGGATGAACACATGTGATGTTCTACATGTGTTCGCCTCGACGATGATCAAGACATACCGTAGTCGCCAGACCAAGAATTCGATTTTCTTTTTTTTTGTCGTCACTTCATATCGATGTGCATGCATATCACATACATATGCATACGGTGATCAGCAGGCGACGGTGGGTGTTCGCCAACTTGGACGCTTGGAGACTGGAGACCCACTGCTGCTGTATCGAATGAACAATACACGGCAGCGTCACAACAGCTAGCGCACGGACGGTGATCCCATGTGCAGATTCATCAATTCTCATACGTGCCAGCTGCCGTCCACCGCCTCGCTCTGCTTGAGGATAGGCATTGTGCCAGCTTGTGTCGTGAGATATCTGCGCGAACCATGTGTACATGTCACAGACGATACTGCTGCTGTAGCTACAGCGGCGGGTTTGTGAACTAAATAGTCTACAGCAGAATATTCGTTCGAACACTAAATATATACCGCGAGCTATTATTACTCCATGCACACAGCACTCACCAAGGAGGTTGAAGACTTGACCGGGGACTTCCTCCAGGCCCTTGGAAGTCAGATTAAGCGACCCCGAAGCTCGGGCCTGCTTGAGAAGCTGCTGCAGAGAGGCAGCCGAGGGCGCGGCGGCGGAGGTGACCTCAAACGCTTGAGACCGCCTGCCTCTGCCTCTCGCCGCTGCTCGCATTGCTTGCACCACGCTCTGTCTCTCCCGCCCACCGCCCCTTGCCGAGGATGCCGCCGTGCCCCCTCCTCCTCCTCCTCCTCTCCTCGCTCTTCCTCGGGCCGATGATAGTGACGCCATTGCTCTGTCTCGTCCGATACGATGATGATGCAACTCAGCTCTCAGCTTGACGGTTGACGCTTTTCTTGAGCCAAGGTGCTTTTTGCTCCACAGCAACTCAAAGAGAATCAACAGGATATACCGAAGCTTTTAGGGTTGGGTCACACAGCAGCAAAGCACAAGAAGTGCGTGTGGAAGGCTCCTGATCCTTGTGGTATGCTGCTGAAGGCTGTGCACTGCTTTGCACTTGGACTTGCTTCCTTGTGGCTTCCTGCTGTCTGGCTGTCTCGTGGGCTTGGAGTGCACCGTATATCATAAGGGTTTGGATCCGGGTATGTACCCCGCATGATCGGCGCCCCCGACGCCGCTGCTGTCTGATTGGCCAGCGATGCCAAGATTGACCAATCACACACAGGCGGAGGCAGGTCCAGAGTGCGCTCTCTCCCCACCCGACTGCACACAACGCGTGCCTCGCGGGGGACTGAGCATAGAGACCAGACAGAACACGAGCACGGCACTATTGTGTGCAGCTATCGCCGGCTGGATATCTGAGACCGCTTGGCGAGCACATTTTTTCTGCAAAATTGGGGTTTGGTTTTGGGGTGCCCCCGCCGCTGCTCAGCGGATAAGGCTGCCCGCCTAGCGTATACGCGTTGCTGCTGCTGCTGCGGAGAGAGGCAGCAGCAGCTAGGCAAGATGGACTTCAACCTGATACGCGAGCACCTGCTGGGTGCCGACCTGAACAAGGGTCTGCAGGTGGGTGTACGTGCGGGACGTCACGAGTGTGGCACTGGCAAGGTTTGGGTGTTGCTGCTCTAGACCCGGATTGGGGTTGTACAACAGAAGCAACGGGAGAGAGCGGGACAGCAGTAGACTGCTGCAAGGACGCCCGCCTTGCTGGTTCTCTCGTCACGACTGTCCTACCGACAGCTTGGTCTGTCTGGTGTTCGGAAGCTTTGGTGTGCCGATCGTTGCCTGTTGGTGTTGGTGTGGGAAAGTCGCTGTGTGCTGCTGGAAACAACGCGCTGCGATAGAGAGGTTAATCGCACATCGTCGCTTGGCTTTTTCAAAACGCTGCGGGTTTGAGCCAAGCTACATGTACACCTCAGCCTTTGTACTCGCCTATCGCCTTTGCACACCGCAGCCCTTGTGATTGTGGTGATGATCGCAAAGGCTTTTAGTTTTTATCTGTGTTTTTCCTCTGCATTGCGTCGCTGCTTCTGTGCATCGCTACGCAATCGATCTGTGTGTGTTTCTGTCCTCGTACCCTCTCCCGCAAATCTCTCTCACTTCGTCAACCCCATCTCCTCTCCTCTTGCCGCCCTCTCTTCCAGCTGTGGGCACTGACAACACCTTCTTTACCCCTTCGTGTGTGTTGTTGATCTCTTCCTTCGCTCCGCCGCCCTTGCCTTGCGTTTATGTTGATATACCATGTACTGTACCACTGCTGCTATTTGCACGTTTGCACTATACCAGGCCGCGGCGGATCTCCGGGAGCGCATGGAAATCGTCCACACCTCAGAGTACCCGAGCTTCATCAGCAGCCTCTTGCGATGCTTTGTGGAGCTGCTCAGGGACAGGCTCACTCCCCAGGTACACGCACCACGGATCATGTTTCTAACGTGCCCCCCTGAATACGGAGCGGAAATCTCGCTCACTGTGTATGCACTGCAGAGGTAGGTAGAGGCACAGCAAAGGTGAAGACGGAGATGTCAACAAGAGGTATCGACACAACAGGGTACAGCAGTAGACGACGAGAGAAGGTACACCAGTAGTGTCCCTCTTGAGTACAGCAGGAGAGAAGTAGAGGCGGAGCGACAAAATGTACGGAGATACATCTGTAGAGATATCAACAAAATGTATGGAGATACAGCAGTAGAGATGCCAATCTAGGCTAAATAAGTGGCGAGTCCACACGAGGTACACACGAGAGTAAATAGGGAGCGGTAGACTAGATGATGAGAGAAGGTACACTTGAAAGGTGTTTGTTCACCGTAAGTCGCGGTCATCGATCGCCGGCATCGAGAAGGGGATGCTTCATCAATGATAAATACTACAGTGACTGCAAAACGCGCCAGCACTTAGGAAACCCTTGTCTTGCGCGCAGCCCTCACGCCTTTATGATGATAAGTATAGGGAAGCCAACAGAGACCATATTGGTTCCGGTGTTCCATTCTGAAGTTCACACCTGTTCTTACGACCACGTTCGTAAAAATTGTCTATTTTTCGGCCTGGATTTGTCTACCATCCATATATTTTTGTAAGTGGCGGCACGTCCTGTGTGTCTTGCACGACCTGTTGGTGTGTACAAGTTCCAAGCAACAAGTACGGCATCTTCCATCTTCCTTCGCATGCATACAACACCGGTCGCCCCGGTGGTCTAGTGGGTAATCTCGCAGTCTGCTAAGGGCCAGGTCATGGGTTCGAGTCCCGGCAGAGTGAGTTTGTTTCTCACTAAATAAATCCTGGTCTAGGATGAAAGCGACGCGCTGCAAAGCTCGTCGTTGGTAAACGATAATCGACTTCGTGAGTCGCGAGGGAAGAGATTGCTGTACACTTCTCGCGATGAAAATACCTCAGGCAGGAACCGCAGGAGGGGGTCCAGCCCCCCCCTCCTATGTGACCCCGGTTGGGTCGTCAAGCTAGTAGAAGTGGAGGATCGAGGCCAGAGGGGCAGACGACAGAGTCCAATGATGGGAGAGAAAAATATATACTTGTATATATAAACAACGTACCCCATCGTACAAGTGCCAAACATTATGCCCCATCGTACAAGTGCCGAACATTATGCGATGACATCTTTCATTTTTTCCCCCTTGTCCTTCTCTCGCTCGCACAATAAAACATGCCCGATGGTACAAATCCCGAGCAACAAGTTTATGGCATGTTCCATCTACCCCCGCCCCTATTCGCCCCCCTCGCACGCAGATGGTCGACAACAAGATCAACAAGTTCCGGCACGTTATCCTAGAGATCCTGCACCGCCTCCCCAACAACGAGGTCCTCAAGCCCCACGTGCAGGAGCTGCTGCTGCTGGTGATGAAGGTCGTGGACACGGACAACGAGGACAACGCCATCCAGGGCCTGCGGGTGGTCTTCGACCTACAGAAGAATTACCGACCGCAGCTGGAGTCGGAAGTGCCGCGATTCTTGCAGGTGGGGCGGGGGGGGGCATGCTATCCGGCCTCCCGAGGGAAAAATTACTGGGAAGCTAACAATGAAGATGTGATTCGTGTAGAGAGTGGCTGGCTAAACTGCACAAGGTCACGCAAAAGAAAAATAAAGGCGACCGCAGCTGGAGTGGGAGAGTACCTCGATTCTTGCAGGGGAGGGGGGGGGTATCCTGTCCGGCCTAGAAATCAATAAGTCTTGGGGACCTGAGGACGAAGCTGATTTGTTGATGTAGAGCGTGGCTGGGTAATGCTGCACATACTTGCACAAGTAGCTTGCACGTGGGGGGGGGGGACATGCTGCCCGGTTGAAGGAGGGCTACAGCAGCAGTCATTGCATCTTGGGATAAATGGTACCATGTGAAACTGTCGGGAAAATGTAAACAAAAATATAAAAGACCACTGTCTGGTACGGCAGCCTGTCTATCTTGCCGGTGTATATCACGCACGCCTCCCGTTGACTCCAAAAAGCCCCCCTCATCGACCCCCCCGTCCCCCGTCCTCCGGAAACAATAGATGGTGAATAACATGTACTAACAAACCCACCCCGGCCCAACCCCCGCTAACAACAGATGGTGAACAACATCTACCGGCAGCTGGGGCGGAGCGTCCATCATATTTTCGGCCCGGAGGGGATCAAGACCGCCCAGCAGGTCGCCGAGATGACCGCCCGTAAGCACGCCCAGCAGGCCGCCGCCCCGGCCCCCGCCTCCGCGGACGGCGCGGCGGCGGCGGCGGCGGCGGCGGCGGCCGCCGAGCCGCCCGCGATCCCGCTCCTGCGCAGCAAGGACTCGTTCAAGGTGTTGACAGAGTGCCCGCTGATCGTGATGCTGCTGTTCCAGCTGTACCCCAAGTACATCAAGGCCAACATCCCGGACCTCATCCCGCTGATGATCGACGCCCTGCGGCTTGCGCCGACGCTGCAGCAGGGGGGCGGTGGTGTGCTTCCCGTGTGCCTGCGGGCGCGGTACAAGGAGATGATCGCTTGCCAGGCGCGTGACTGTTTCATGGTCTGGTTTGGGGTCGGATTTGTTGTTTTGCCTGAGGTGGAATTGGAAGAGGCGCGGCACATTGGGTTGGGTTGTTGGATTTGTTGTTTCAAGCACAGCTTCAGTCGCTCCGTGTACGTGTTGTGCCAAGTGTCGGGTCTTGGCGTGGCCGAAATGGCAAGTGATGGCCCCGAGAAGTTCGGTTTCACTCCAGTAGGATCAAGTCTTGACGCCCCTCCTGTTGCTTTGTTGTCTCACCTCTTTCCTCTCTCTTTACCCCCCCTCCCCCCCCGCGCTGATGTCGCCAACCACGCCACAGGTGAAAACCCTTAGCTTTCTCACGTACCTCCTGCGGGGATTCACGCCCCTCATGCAGCCGTACGAGAAGCAGATATCCTCGAGCGTGATCAACCTGCTGAGGAGCTGCCCGTCTGACGCGGTTGCCACGCGGAAGGAGCTGCTGGTGGCGACGCGGCATATTCTCGCCACGGAGTTCAGGAAGGGATTTTACTCGGAGGTATGTTGCGGAGAATAGATTCCTGTGAAAATGTGTCCGTTGAAATGGGTTTGTTGAAATGGGTTCGTTGAAATGCTTCCGTTGCGACGCCAACGCCGCCTATTGAATGCCTCCGACGAGGTTTGTGTCTCAGCGCTCTCCCGGGCATACGATGAAGCTTTCGGATTTCTTCGTTAGGAAATGCCTGGTAACTTTTTTGTCTTGTACAAGAGAAGGCTTGAACACATGTCCTTGGACAGTATTAGTGGTGGCATTATCTTGAACGGCTATGTATCATTCCTATTGAGAAAAAACGCCTCGTTTCTCGCGCCATGGAAACACACACATGGTACACAGGTTGACCGTATGCTGGACGAAGACCTCTTGGTCGGACCGGGACGTCAGGCGCGCGACACGTTGAGACCTCTCGCCTACTCCACCCTCGCCGACCTCGTGCACCACGTCAAGGATCGCATAGACCTGGACCAAGTCTCCCGGGTCATTCAGGTTCGAATCGATACCGTAAATGTGTCTAGCGGCGTAATTCTGGCTCGGATACATGAATGTTTGGATATTTCGAATGGCGTGATTCAGGTTCGGAAAAGTGGATGTTTGGATGTTTGGATGGCTCGGGCGGCATGATAAAGGTTCGGATGGATGGAAGTTTTGGATGGTTCGAACAGCGTGATTCATGTTATCATGGATGCTTGGATGGTTTGAGCGGCGTGATTGAGGTTCAGATCGATGGATGTTTGGATGTCAAATGAGCGTGATTCGAGTTCGGGTGGGTGTTTAGATGGTTCCAAAGGCGTGATTCAGGCTGGCAGGATGGGTGTTTGGATGTCGATTGAGTGGCGGGATTCAGGTCCGGATGGATGGATGTTTAGATGGTCTCGACCGGCGGGATTCTGGTTTAGATGGATGGATGTTTGGATGTTTAGGCGGGGCGTGGGTGCGTGTCCAGCACGCGCCGCCCTATTTCATGCTGCAGATAGAAGGAAAGGCTGAAATAGTCGCGAAGAACAATAAAAGGTGGCGGGTTTTACACGAAATTCTACTTCTATGGAAGAACCCTGCTCCCGACGGGGAAGAAAAAATGGGCCTCGTCTTGTAATAAGGAAACAAAATGAGTCTCGACCTGAAATAGGAAAAAGAATTAGCGCCGACCAGAAAAAATGAGAAAAAAAGACGTTTTCTCCGCGCGCCTGCTGCTGAAGCGCATTTGTGCCTGTCTCTGAAGTGATTTATTTTTGTTCACGTGTGTTTTTGCGTCGTGTCCAGGGCCGGGTGAATGGCATGGCACACACGGAATATTCAAGTTGTCTCATCCTCTGGATAGCGCGCCAGTGTGCGGTAAAAGGCCGGCTAGTGCCCTTTGCACCTCAAATATGCGGCCCTAGCCCTGGCACTATTTGGCCTTGTACGGACACCTCTCGGCAGTGGTGGTTAGGCGAGAGCAAGTCAGTTTCCTGTGCTTGCTCTGGGCACAAAAGTAGAGGTAATCCAGCCGCTTTGTCCTATCCCAAGCATGATTCATCATTTTGTTTTTTTTTCTTTGGTTTGTCGAAATGACGAAACCGGCGTTTTGCTGCTTTACTCTCGCTTCCTTTTTCAGGTGTTTTCGAAGAACATCCACGACCCATCGCTCCCGATCCCGATCCAGACGACGAGCGTTAGGCTCCTGCTGAACCTAGTGGACTACATCTTCCACAACGACGATCCGGACCTCCAACGGGGAAAGAAGCTTCTCCAGAGAGTTCTCAAGGTGGAGCAATTTTTATTTTTTTTTGTGGACTGCCGGTTGTGCGCTGCTACGCGTCATCAAGTATGCGTTGAAGTTGACGTTTTTTAAGGAGAATCCTCTTTCTGATATTTTTCATGTCTTGCAATTCTGCTGTTAAAACAGTGCAAAGGCTTGTTGGGATTTATCCTTCTTCAGTTTTGTTTGTTGCCGAAGCATCTTCTCTCTATGAAGCGCATTTGACTGCCGCATGCCCCGAGCCGTTGTTTTTTTCTCATCGCCTTGTCAGATCCTTTCGAATTCCCCCGCGCCCCCCTAAAACCAGGCGCTCGTCTACAAGTTCGGGACATTGCGGCACTACATGCCCCTGGTCGAGGGAGCGGAGCGAGCGAGAATCCGCCACGCCAAGGATATCGAGGCCGGCGCTGGCCCCAAGCTGGCGACGGAGAACCTCCGCGAGTCGGGGGTACCCGTCGCCGCCACCGCCGCCGCCGCCGGTGCTGCCGCTCTACCTCTGGCTCCAAGCCCTCCGGGGACCAAGCCAGCAGCGACTGCTACTGCGGCGGCGGGTTCTACTGCTGCTGCTGCTACCCCCGCCGTCGCTGCGGTGGCCGCTAGGCAAGCAACCACCACTGCCGCCGCCGCCGCCGCCGCCGCCGCCGCCGCCGCCGCCGCCGCTGCCGCCGGTGTCAAAGCGGCGGCAACGGCAACGGCGGCGGCGGCGGCGGCGCGGGGGACCGGAGCCGGGGGACCGGAGGCCATGGAGGTGGACGTGGAGAGCACGGGCGGCGGGGCCGGGGGCGGGGGCGGGGAGGAGCAGGTGAACGTTGAAGATGATGTCGACATCGAGGTTGGGGCGGAGGGCGGCGGCGGCGGCGGCGGCGGCGGCCGCGCGAAGGATGCCGGCCCCGCTGAGTCTTCTTCTACCGCCGGCTCTGCTGCAGCAGCAGCAGCAGCAGCTACCCCGGCAAGCGCTATGGAGGTGGATCGTATATCGACCAGCACTCCTGCGACAGCGGCGGCGGCGGCGGCCCCCGCTACCCCAACCGTCGCTGCTGCCGCCCCCGCCGCCGCTGCTTCTGTTGCCCCCGGTCCAGCGGCGACGGCGGCAAGAACGCCGGTCCACGGCGGCGCGGAGGTTGCCAACAGCGCGGCGGCGGCGCTGAGAATCGCGAGGGAGTCTAGCTCGGCTAGAGAGGAGGGGTCCCCGCGGAAGTTTGCCCTGGGGGGCCCGCCGGAGGTGAACGACACCATCCAGGAGGTCAAGGTGAGGAGCGGTGTTGGTACAGTTGTATGTTTGTTTTGGTTTTGCGACGGGAGATGTCGGCGAACGCGTCGTTTGTGTGCCAAGGTTCATGACCTTGCAGGGGGCACACTGCTGCGGGGAGGGAGCGGGGTGATGGTTCAATTGATCGCCGGTTGCGGGGTTTTGGACCCCCCGGTTTGCGGTTGTGTCGTTGGGCATCCAGTGCTTGATTGTGTTGCCGGGTGCCTATGTCACATTGCGTGCAAGCACACAAAATGTCGGCGAGGGTGCGCCCGCCGGGAAAGGTAAGCCGGAAATGTTCGCGCCGAACGCCTGTGCTTGCGCAAGATCTTTCACCTCATGTTCGTTTGTGTACTGTGTCCACTACTGCTGTGGAAGGTGTTGATTGTCTCTGAACTCGTTTGTTTCATGTTGGATGGTTGGCGTCGACCGCTAGTCCGGAATGAACCATGTAAGCGCGAATCGATGTGTAGAGAGTCGCAGGTTGTGAGCATCTCTCTCAGCCAGAAGGTGTAGAACGCCAGGGTGTTGTCGATGTCTCAGTTAGTGTACGTTATCTTACGCTCCAAGACTCCCGCTAGCACGACGTCGCCCCCCCCCTATGAGTGTATGGGCGATGCGGGAAGAACGCCCCGACCTCTCGAGCACGCATGTTCAATGGTCTCACAAGCCTGGCATGCACATCATGACTACCTCCCCCCTCCCCCCTCCCCCGGCCCGGCAGATTCTCGCGAAGACGATGATCCAGGGGCTCAAGACGGTAATCTGGTGCTGCTCCAACTACCGGCAGCCCAAGTCCGGGCAGGACAACTCTTCCTCCAGTGCGGGGGGAAACGCTCCCTCGTCGTCCTCGTCCAACCAAGGGACCATCATACGGCGCCCGATGTCCTGGGAGGAGAGGAACCACACGGCGAAGTTCTTCAAGTGGGCTCTGCCGTGCCTGAGAGTGTTCACTAAGAGCGGCGGGGCGGTGTCGCCCACGGAGTCGAAGGACGCGCTGGATGCGTTCGCGGGGGCGTTTACGGTGCTGGGGCCGTACGACCTGAGAACGGCGGTGAGCGCGCGGTTGGTCTGTGGCGGTATGTACAGCACAGGGCGTTTGTTTGTGTTGTGTTTCGAAGTGGACTACCGCCGAGGTATCGGAGCCTTACGATTTCAGTAAGGCGGCGTGAGCGAACGATTGTGTGGCGGTATGTGTCTACCATTGTTCCTTAAATAGTTGTCTGCTCTGTTGAGAGTTGACAAACCTTGCCTTCGCCGGGTGCCACGGTAGCGCGTCCTCCGATGCTCTGCTCATGATGATGAGGACGCTGCTGCTGATGATGATCACGCTGCTGATCACGATGCTGATGCTGCTTCTGCTTCTGCTCTTGCTCTTGCTGCTGCTGGTGCTGCTGATGTTGTTGTGACTTCTGCGGCTGCTGCTGATGCTGATGCTGCTGCTGCTGCTGCTGCTGCTGCTGCCGCGGTGCTTTCTTGCTCGGTCGCTATCCGTCTCATGCTCCGGGTTTTGGAAGCAGGTGGGTCGGCACATCTCGATACTGTTCGACTCCACGCTGGAAGACCCCTCCCTCCTGACCATACCTCAGCACCTGCTCGCTAACGAGGCCGCCAGCTGCACCTTCGCAGACGTCCTCTTGTCATTCTTGGTGCATCAGATGGACGACCTCGCTGGCTACGAAGAGAGGTGAGGTTTTGGGGCATCGACCGCGCAGGGGGGAGGGGAGTTCCGCGGCATGTAAGGCTTGCATCGACCGCGCAGGGGGGNGGGGGGGGGGGGGGGGGGGGGGGGGGGAGTCCGTGGCATGTAAGGTTTGCATAGACCGCGCAGGAGGGAGGGTGAGGAGGGTGAGTCCGTGGCATGTAAGGTTTGCATAGACCAGGTAGGGGGGCGGAGGTCGGGGGTTCCGTGTCATGTAAGGTTTGTGCAGGCGTCCCGCTTGGGTTGAACGACTCTGGGAATTGGCCATACGCAAACGACGCTGTGCTTGACCACACCTACAGCTACAGCTGTGACCAGTCCCAGATCGCTCTGTGGCGCAACGCAACCCAAAGTGTAGTATTATTTAGCTGAGCACCTGTTCTTGTGGCCCGCGTTCTTAAAGTTTCAGTATCATTTGAGCCCGAAATTCTCAACTCCCGGGTACTTGGGGTGGTGCCGGCCTCGTCATTGGGAACCCTCAGCCCTCCGCCCCGGCTTAGTAGCTACCGCATGTGTGCATGCCAAGGGTTTTTGTTATGAATCTGACTACCACGGCCATGAGAATTACCGACACCCTTTTCCCTCAATCCGTACTGCTGCGTTGTTTTCCTCGTTGCAAGCAGGAGGCCGGTGCCATCCCGCCGCACCCGCCAAGCCAGCGGAGCGGAGCCAAGGAAGAAGAGGACACCTCAAGAGGCAAGCGGTGTCGAAGGGGACAGAAGGAGTTGGATCTGTGTGTGTGTGTGTGTGTGTGTGTGCCTGTGTACCGTCTGTTCTGGCGATTTTTTCTTTTTTTTGTTTACGTGCGTGCTTCTTTCGGTGTATTTGTTTGGCGTACCAGGCGGGGTCGCGCAGGGAGAAGCTTGATAGCGCATTTAGCGTACAGTAAGCAGAGGTGGACTCATGTCCATGGGGCCGAACTGTTTCGTTACATGTAATGCTACTGTCGAGTCAGGTGACAGCCGTCCTGTGGCGTATGTGGAGCGTGAGAGTTAGGTTGGATGTTTGGTCCCCACATAGCGCTACCCTCACATACCCACCCGCCCACCCCGTGTCACCCTGAGCCCGCGGTCAACTTGACCTCCATCACAACCATTCCTTTCTCCCCCCCCTCCCTCCGGTTCTGATGTACTATCGACAATAGGTGTGGAGAGCGCGGCAGGCGACGATGGAAGGGGCTGCCTCCGGCGATAACAAGGCGGCCGGCGAGAGCGGCGAGAGCTCCGGCGGCGGCGGCGGCGTGACTACAGTAACGGCCGCTCGGTCTCGGTCCGAGAATGATCCGGATGGCAAGGACGACGCGGACAAGGATAAGGTGAGACGG
>CACKRE030002232.1:26283-39358 GCA_902602495.3 Ectocarpus sp. CCAP 1310/34 | reverse complement strand
GGGGGGGGGGGCGCACAGCACGCGATGCATAAGCTCAGTAAGTGGGTGTAAAATTATGTCGACGTGGGGTCAAGCTACGGTAGTTTACCTTGTTACCCCCAAACTATTCCAAGTCTACAACTACGCTCAATCTCGTGAAGACGCGGGTACAGGTTTGCGTCGTTGGAGGCCAAGACTTGTCGAATTTGCCGCTGTTTTTTTCTTGTGTTGCAATGATTTCAAGGATTTTTTTCTTTGTTTTGCCCAACGTGTTTCTTGTGTAGGGGGCGGAAATGGAAACGATTCTCGAGGAGATCATCGTTCACTTCAGACCTGAGCCTGGAGAGGAGCTGCACTCTGCCGTGCACGCGCTGCTCATCAAGTGCTTCCAGGTACGCTGTCGCCGTTGCTGTTGTGTTGTACATGTCGCTTCTACACTGCTGTCATTGTCGTCGTTACCGCTGCTGCTGCTGCTGCTGCTGCTGCTGCTGCTGCTGCTGCCGCTGTTTTCTTGACGTGTCCACCCACACGTGGCGTAGTCGCTTCGCTGCGCAACTATTGTGGGGAAGCCAGTGAACAATATGCCTTCTCTACAGCGGTGATTATCTGTCTCATCTCTCTCGGTTCGTTTATGCCAACATTACCCTCCTACCATCTTCCCCCCCCGTCTTTCTCTCTCCCGATTACTATGTCTCAATTCTCCAGGCTTTTCAACCCACCATTGTCACCTGCGTACCCTTTACCGCTTGTTGGACGTTTCCCCCACTATCCCCGACTAACGCATTTCATCCCGTTGTCATTTTCATTTGTCGTTGTTGTCGTTTTTTTTTAATCACGCGCACAGCTGGTGACGTTGCCGATGGATGACGTCATCCCCGTGACCCTCAAGTCCACCCTGGAAAGGGTTTGCCGCAAGTTCTTCAACAGGGACGCGGCCCACAAGTCTCCCAAGCACCAGCGGTTCGTCGAGCTGTATCAGGCGACTTTCGAGAAGGACTTCGAGGTCGGTAACGGTAGTGATGACTTAGAGGACAACGCACCGAACCACTAAGAAAAACCGACTTTTCATTATATCTAACGTTGTGCGGTTTCGGTGGCGGCTTACGTTTGTGAGAGGGTGGTAGCGATGACCTGTCCGTTAGGTAGTGATGATCTATCTGTTTGCGGTTTCGGTGACGACATACGTTTGTGGGAGGGTGGTAGCGATGATCTGTCCGTGAGGTAGTAATGATCCATCTGTTATGCGGCTTCGGTGACGGCTTACGTTTGTGGGAGGGTCGCCGTGACGTGTTCGTGAGGTAGTAATGATCCATCTTTTATGCGGCTTCGGTGACGGCTTACGTTTGTGGGAGGGTCGCCGTGACGTGTTCGTGAGGTAGTAATGATCCATCTTTTATGCGGCTTCGGTGACGGCTTACGTTTGTGGGAGGGTCGCCGTGACGTGTTCGTGAGGTAGTAATGATCCATCTTTTATGCGGCTTCGGTGACGGCTTACGTTTGTGGGAGGGTCGCCGTGACGTGTTCGTGAGGTAGTAATGATCCATCTTTTATGCGGCTTCGGTGACGGCTTACGTTTGTGGGAGGGTCGCCGTGACGTGTTCGTGAGGTAGTAATGATCCATCTTTTATGCGGCTTCGGTGACGGCTTACGTTTGTGGGAGGGTCGCCGTGACGTGTTCGTGAGGTAGTAATGATCCATCTTTTATGCGGCTTCGGTGACGGCTTACGTTTGTGGGAGGGTCGCCGTGACGTGTTCGTGAGGTAGTAATGATCCATCTTTTATGCGGCTTCGGTGACGGCTTACGTTTGTGGGAGGGTCGCCGTGACGTGTTCGTGAGGTAGTAATGATCCATCTTTTATGCGGCTTCGGTGACGGCTTACGTTTGTGGGAGGGTCGCCGTGACGTGTTCGTGAGGTAGTAATGATCCATCTTTTATGCGGCTTCGGTGACGGCTTACGTTTGTGGGAGGGTCGCCGTGACGTGTTCGTGAGGTAGTAATGATCCATCTTTTATGCGGCTTCGGTGACGGCTTACGTTTGTGGGAGGGTCGCCGTGACGTGTTCGTGAGGTAGTAATGATCCATCTTTTATGCGGCTTCGGTGACGGCTTACGTTTGTGGGAGGGTCGCCGTGACGTGTTCGTGAGGTAGTAATGATCCATCTTTTATGCGGCTTCGGTGACGGCTTACGTTTGTGGGAGGGTCGCCGTGACGTGTTCGTGAGGTAGTAATGATCCATCTTTTATGCGGCTTCGGTGACGGCTTACGTTTGTGGGAGGGTCGCCGTGACGTGTTCGTGAGGTAGTAATGATCCATCTTTTATGCGGCTTCGGTGACGGCTTACGTTTGTGGGAGGGTCGCCGTGACGTGTTCGTGAGGTAGTAATGATCCATCTTTTATGCGGCTTCGGTGACGGCTTACGTTTGTGGGAGGGTCGCCGTGACGTGTTCGTGAGGTAGTAATGATCCATCTTTTATGCGGCTTCGGTGACGGCTTACGTTTGTGGGAGGGTCGCCGTGACGTGTTCGTGAGGTAGTAATGATCCATCTTTTATGCGGCTTCGGTGACGGCTTACGTTTGTGGGAGGGTCGCCGTGACGTGTTCGTGAGGTAGTAATGATCCATCTTTTATGCGGCTTCGGTGACGGCTTACGTTTGTGGGAGGGTCGCCGTGACGTGTTCGTGAGGTAGTAATGATCCATCTTTTATGCGGCTTCGGTGACGGCTTACGTTTGTGGGAGGGTCGCCGTGACGTGTTCGTGAGGTAGTAATGATCCATCTTTTATGCGGCTTCGGTGACGGCTTACGTTTGTGGGAGGGTCGCCGTGACGTGTTCGTGAGGTAGTAATGATCCATCTTTTATGCGGCTTCGGTGACGGCTTACGTTTGTGGGAGGGTCGCCGTGACGTGTTCGTGAGGTAGTAATGATCCATCTTTTATGCGGCTTCGGTGACGGCTTACGTTTGTGGGAGGGTCGCCGTGACGTGTTCGTGAGGTAGTAATGATCCATCTTTTATGCGGCTTCGGTGACGGCTTACGTTTGTGGGAGGGTCGTCGTGACGTGTTCGTGAAGTGGGTGGGGGTGGCGGGGTGGTTGAGCTATGCTAGGTTACATTTGAAAATACGTCAAGGTCTGTATTGCTGATCTGTTTACCAGGAAGACTGGGTGAAAGGTTGACAGCGTTGAGGGCTCCTGCACTCATTTCAAAAGGATGCCATAAGTTTTTGTTTACGATGGGACAGACCTCAAGGTGATGGCGTGTTGTAAACGAAAATCCCAGTAGGATATAACATTGGAGATGGACCTAGAATCGTCTGAGATGGGGGAAGGGACGTTCTGAATATCCCGCTCCCCCCTCTGAATGACCCCCCCCCCCCTCTGAAGGAGCTCCTAACGCTAGCCTCATGATAGCACCTGACGTCAAACTACTCCAACCTCTTGAGAACGATAACGCTCGACGTGTCCAGGTCACCAACGAAGAGAAGCAGAAAGAAGCGGCTGCAGCTGCGGCGGCGACCGCCGCATCGCCGGGGGCACCACCGGTGGCGATGCCGGCGGTAACGGAACCTGAGTCTCGCATGACCCTGACCAAGGTCGTATATCGGCTAAAGAAGTGGAAGCACCTCTTGGGGTGCCGAGTGTTCAGGGCGCCGTCGGAGGTGCCGTTGCAGCGGTGTAGCCCCTACCTGGCGCAGGTGTGTTTTCGTGTGTGTCTTGACGTTTGTTGTCGTGGACCGTGATAGTCTGCTGGCCGATGAATGGCGTCAGTGTGGCTGTGCGTGTCCTTGTTTTTTGTATCGACGGCATCCAGCTGACTGAGCAATGAACGTATGAACATGCATCAGGCTGTGTGCTTGTCTGTGTCAGTGCGGCTAATAACGTAGAGCGTTTCTAAAGGCCATGACCTCGGACCCCGTAAGGTAGGGGGGGATTAGGCTGTTCTCCGAATTAAAGACGGCAACGGTACCGTATGGGTGTTTGTGTGTGCGGAGTTCAGTGTTCGTTTGCGCATAGGTCTACGTGAAGCGAAGGATGTCTTTGTGCGATCATTATATTGTGCCCGATGATAAATTGACAAATTTTCGCTTGAGACACCGAAGAACCGAAAACGTGGTTAGCGGGTCTTTTTCGAGCTGGGAGGTCATACATTTGATGACGATGTCGACAGCGGCAAAACGATGGAGGTTGTGCTCGTCGATATGGGTCGACCTCGAGTGCTACAGCTCAATCCTTTACCGTGTAGAAGGTGAGCCAACGACGTTGTGGCGGGCTCATTCTGTGCCTGCTGACATCGCGGCGCTACCACCTGGCCGGCCTCCGCCTTGACCACCATTTTCTGATGTCTATCGCCCGACAACGATACGAACAGGTACACTGCGAGCTGGAGACTTGGCATTCTTCCAGCCAGGCGCGAATCGAGATCCCGGGACAGTACGCCAGCTGTGACGGAGAGCCCAGGCCGGACCTCCACGCGAAGCTGCTCCGCTTCCACTCGACCGTGTCGGTGCTTCACCGGTAGGGGCACCGTGGTGTGATGGTTTTTATGGGGATACCGTGTTGCTTTATGGGCATACCGTGTTGTGATTGTTTCATGGGGGGCACCGTGGTGTGATTGTTTCGTGGGGTTGATGGTTTATCATGGAAAGGGTCACATCTCCCCAGTGTGATCGGTTGTGCACGGGCCATTCTGGTGTGATTGTTGCGTGCGGGGTGAAGCTTTCTCAGGGAAAGAGTAATATCTACCACCCAAAGTCTTTCGCGGACGATTCCCTCTTTATTAACAGACGCCATGTTGTGATGGAAATCCGATGCTTGCCAAGGCATCGTCAATGCTGGAGGAATCCGCTTCTTGTCAAGACATCATGTTTGCGGGCGAATGGTTAAAAGCTGCGCTGCGGTCGCAGAGGCGGGACACCCGTGCGCCCCTTCGAATTTGGACCCCACTGCTCTCCGTGCTTCTCTGACTGCGTTGTATATCACATGGACAAGTCAATTCACGGCTTTTTGAAGTCTTCGCGGTTGGTGAATGGACGGTTGTATAAACATTGGAGACCGAAAATGTCGAGCTTGTCCGGTTCCGCCGACCAAGGAGGCGTGCCTGGTTGGAGCTTTGCCACACCGAGCGGTCAGGAGGGAATGTATCTGACGTACCTGTACCCTAATTGGACCAGATATCCCTGGAGAGCGTAGCAAGTATCATGAAACTCCCATTATCACTGGCCCAAAAATGTAGTTTCCCGCGAGTATGGGCGAATACGTTGGGCTCCGTGGTTTCATCACCTTATATGTATTTTTTTGTGTTTTTTTTTTGCTTCCGGTCTTCCCAGGCATGGTTTCTCTCAGAGGCGGCTGAGCATGCTGGGCAGTGACGGTCGCCGGTACTTCTTCCTCGTACAGGTGCGCGCGTTCTTGCGGACCGTTCTTGCGAACCGTTCTTGCGATGTTTGTTGCTGTTGGTCTACTTTCTGGTGTCGCCGGTGCCTGTTGCTGCTGTTGTTGCTACTTTCGATGGTACCGCCCGCACCCCCCTTCATTTTGACGGCTTATGCCTACCCCCCCCCCCCCCCCCCCCCCCCCCCCCCCCCCCCCCCCCCCCCCCCCCCCCCCCCCCCCCCCCCCCCCCCCCCCCTGGGCATGCTGGTTGTGTTTGATACACGGGTACCCTGTGGCGTTTCAACTTTGTAGACGTTCCGGGTTCCTTCATGTGCGCTCTGGCCGGTAGCGAACCCAAAAGTCTTCATTGTTTGTTCCTCCTGTTTTGCGGATTGATTTCGCATAAAATGGTGAAGAAGGTTCTATTTTGTTTGTGCTGTTGTTTCTTTTCTGTCGTGTCTCGTGCCATCAAGTTCGCGATCCCGCACGTGACGCGGACGGACGAGAGGGTGATGCAGGTGCACTCGATGCTCCGGAAGTTCTTGGAGAGGGACCCGCAGACCAGGGGGCGCGACTTGGCGGTGCAAGTCCCCGTCGTCGTACCGATCACTCCTCGCATGTGGGTTTCCTCTTTTCGTTGGCGTCGTCGTCGTCGTCGTCGTTTTTGTTATGGTGGTCATCGTTGTCGTTGTTGTTGTTGTTGTTGTTGTTTCTGTTGTGCGACTCTTGGGGATGGTCGTGCGACTCTTGGGGAACCAAGGCTGTTTGGTCTACCTCGCAGCAATATTTATCGACCCCGCTGACCACTGATCCTCAAGATACTGGAGATGGTTTTTGTGGATCAAACGAGCAGGAGTCACTAGTAAACCCAAACACACGCAACATCGTCTGTCTTGAGGTTTGTGGGCGGGGGGAGGGGTCGTGACTGTGCAGGTGCGCTTGGTCCGGCACGGCACGGTGGCACATGGCGACTACACGTGTTCACCAGTGATCCAATCTACACTTCACATGCATACAAGTGTGTTGATGTTTTTGTTGCATCCCATTCGGGCACGTCGGTGTGATAAGAATAAACAACAATTCTCTTCTTTTTTCGTTTTGGTTCAGGCGGCTGATGGAGGACCACGAGGCTTTCGTGTCCCTGGGAGAGATCTACGAGGCCGATCGACACCGCCAGGTATCGTAAACCGCCTGTGTGTACCTTGCTTTGTTCTCTTCTCATTCGTCTTACTATCGGTGTCAAGTTTGGCGAAAGACTATGTTGGAACGCCAGCTGCTGTTTGCGTCAATATTTTTGATGTTGTTCCTTGCTTTCCGCTGTGCATAGCACCAATTAACTTTTCGTTTATCAGGCCCAAGGGGTAGGCAGCATGTAACCTGTCGCGAATTTACCCATGTTGTAGGGCTTCTGTACCGGGGCAAAGCCGGTTTATTATCGTTGTAGGATACTTTATGACTACATATTTGGTATAATCCTCAAGTCCAAAAGATATTTGGGCGTTCCCCAGCACCTCCTCGTTCGTCTTTCTATTTTCCAGGTAAAAAAAAAACGTGTGGGGATTTGTTTATACACGAAAAAACAACTTGAAACAGGGACAAGTCTCCGGTGTCTCGAAATAACGACAGCAACATCGAAATATCAACCGAAGACGAGAAATAAAGGGCTCACGGCTTCAAATCGAAGCTGAGTTTGCAGAACAATATTTTGGAGTAGATAAAGTCTAGACCTGGCGAGCTATCTTCGCGCGCCTTCCGGGGTGTCGTTCGTACTAGTGACGAAAATCAACACATGACGCCCCGAAATGTGTCTTGTGTCATATCCACCGGGTGATCTTTTCTGTGGAGATCTCCTTGACAAAGGGTACAATCTCAAGGAGCCCTTTTTCCCACATCTCTCGATGATAAACAACAACAACGAACAGCAACTACAAATCCCACGACAACCGCCACAGCAACTACTACCACAATAGTAATATCAATCAATAACAACAGCAGCAACAACAACAACAACGCGACAACACGACAACAGGGGCTGGACCCGGATGCGCCCATCATGCTGTGCCGCGAGAGGGTCAGCGCCGCGGTGGCCGCCGCCGCCGACAAGGAGGCCGGTAAGAAGGCGGAGAGCGAAGAGAGGCTCAAGGTCTTCAACGAGATCTGCAGCAAGGACGTCACTGCGGACATCCTCACGCGCTACGTACACGGAGTCGTGAAGGTGTGCTGCTGTTTTCTTCTTCAGCAGTCTAGCGGGGAGAGGAGGGCGTCAGTAGCTGCGTCGGCACTAGACTTTAAATCCATCGTGTTGGATTTATGCAGTTCCATGTAGAGTCATTTTACTTTCTGTGTCTTGTTGCCGCGTTGAGGCGAACCCTTTGGATTTACTTTTGCTAAATGGGTGGAATAAACGGTAGTTGGTGACGATTTGTTGCAGGTTCCGGTTCCGTGTGTTGAACAGAAATCGGCCGCCATCTTTGCCACTCTGATATGACCACTCTACAATCCTCATCAGGACGCGGAGGCGGTGTGGGCTTTCCGCCGTCACTTCGCCGCGCAAGCGGGTATCTCGTCCCTGCTGTGTCACATCTTCACGTGTGGGGAGCGTTTCCCACACCGAATCATCTTTGACAAGCGGACGGCGAGAGTGGTCAGCTGGGAGTTCCGCCCAGGGTAAGCCTTTTTTTTTTTCGAAACGGCGGCGGCAGACACGGCGTATTGGATTAAACTGTACCTGGTAGTGGCATTGATGTTGTTGTTTGGACTTGGGGGAGATTTTTGGTCATGTAACGTGTTTTCTTGTGCTTGATATGAGGGGAGGTAGGTGTGAATTCTGTCTGGGGGAAGCGAGCATGTTCTGCTTTATTTTTCTGAGCTTGTATTTCGTTGAGTTTCCGAGTGTAGGGCTGTTATCCAACAAGAAGTTGCGAGCCGTACGGGTGCCTATGTTGGTGAGGTGGAGGCTAAATTCGTCCGAGGTTGAGAGCGCCTTTGTGGTTTTCTGTTTTCTTCAATACATTTCTGGGATATCGTTATCTCGCTATATTTGCATCCGCCAGCAGGTAGTTACTTCGTGGGTAGATGAACGACCGGCGTATCTAGAAGGTCGGTTGATTTAACGAGATGTGGAATGGCAGCATTTGCCGCCGTCCCGAAGGTACTACAATAGCATGGTGGTATTGAGAGTGGAGTCTTGGCGGCCGGAAAATGCACCCACTTTGCCTCGCAACTGCTTTCTAGAGCGGAGACCTCCGCTTCGCAAGGGTCTCACTAGTGTCCCGCTTCTTCACGTTTTGTTGCTCTGGAATGACGAAAAAAAAAAACGTGCGCCGTCAGGTACACCCACGCTGGGCTGCTGGAGCAAGCGGAGGACGTCCCCTTCCGGCTGACGAGGAACATGTCGACGCTCATGTCGCCCATGCTAGTGGAGGTGAGGATGCACCTCACTGGGGTTGCAAGGCAGTACACACCCGGTCCCGTCGCATTCTGCTTGACTTGCAATTCGCTGGTCGCAGGTTGTCATCAGCTCGCACCTTCCTTCCTCTAGACATTGACACTCTTGGTTGTGAGCACCACGTTGGGCTTGGCCCTTGATTCCTTCAACATTCACATAAAGCCTGATGTTTCTACACCACACTTGTGTGCCGAGTGACAGAAATACCCACTCCGTTTTTGAGCAAGCACAACACGCCTTTTTGCATAAGTGGAAAAAGCCCACCGACGTTGTTGAGCATGCCTCGGCTGCCTTTCAAACGACTTGAGAGCAGCCCAGCCGCGAATTTAGACACCACTATGTCGTATCAAACGGGCGAGACCAAAAGGCAGGCGTCACAGTAGAACATCGTGTTGGTGTCGTTGTTTTATTCTGGTTAGTAACAGGGTCCATCCAGTCCGTGTGACGGTTCTAAGGTACCGCAAGCGGTGCCTTGTTTTGCCTTCTTTTTCGGCAGGAAGGCTCCTTTTCCTTGCCTTCTGGCCGTTCCCTCTGTGTTGTTTTTTTTCCGCTGTCCTCATCGTTGTTGCTTGTTGCTGTGTTCGTCCCTCCCTGTTTTGTTTCCCAAAACACCGATCAGGGTGTTCTCGCTCTGACCATGGTGTCGATGAGCGGCGCCCTGATGGCCAAGAAGGAGGTCCTAGAACCGTTCCTGGCGCTGATCCTCAGGGACGATCTTCTTTCGTGGCACGTCAGCAAGGCGCCGGTCAACAGGACAGAGGAGCAGCAGAAAGCGGTATGGCTTTGTGTCGTGTTGTTGTTGTTGTTGTTGTTGTTGTTGTTGTTGTTGTTGTTGCTGATCCCCCCGTCTACCGTACAATACTTGGAGTGGTCGATTAGCCTGATGCCTTCCCCCCCAGGTGATTACGAAAGACGCCTCACATGGAAACCCTCATATGCGACGGAACCATTCTACGTATTGAAACCGTTCCTTCCGTCCAGGTGGACGTGCAGCTGAAAGAACGCATCGGGATGAACGTGACGAAGGTGATGAGCCGCCTCGACAAGCTCAAGCCCAGGGTACGCAACAACGCTCACGGGCAGCCCATGCCCGTGGATAGGGCCGTGCACGACCTCATCGCCGCGGCGCAGAGCGAGTCCAACCTCGCCAAGATGAGCCCCACCTTCCTGAGCTTCGTTTAGATTTGTTCTTGCTGGTTGGTCAGCATTTGGGTTGGTTGTTTTTTGTTTGTCCGTCTCTCCTGCTCTCTCCTGACGAGTCACCCAGCCTCTTGTGTTTTGGTGGTGTTTACTGCCGCTTGCTTCTGCTGGTGTGCACCGCTTTGCGGGGACAGGGCGAGAAGGGCACCGCAGTGGTAGGCTGTCGTACAATAGAGTGGGGTCTTTTTGGCGAGAATGTGGACCTGATCGTGGCACGAGATTCATAAAGAGTAGGAGTCCGTGTTATGTTGGGCGGGGAGGACATGTGAATGATTGCTGTCGCTCGTGTCTGGCAGGGCCGGGTGGGTAGCAAGTGGGTTTGATTGGTGAGGGAGGGAGGGAGTTGTCCGGGCTTATGGGCCTGCCGAGACTGTGTGCGGGGCCGAGGGTGGATATGTACGAATCGTGTCCCTCGGACGCACTAGAGACGGACGGGTGGGGAGTTAGTTGGTTGGTTTTGTCGTGAGGGGAGGGAAAAGGAAAAGGTTGGTAGGGCTTTATGGCTTTGCTCGGATTGTCCCATTCAAGACTCGTCTTTGTGACGAACGAAAGGTATCGAAGGAAGC
This sequence comes from Ectocarpus sp. CCAP 1310/34, assembly GCA_902602495.3. Taxonomy (NCBI): domain Eukaryota; class Phaeophyceae; order Ectocarpales; family Ectocarpaceae; genus Ectocarpus; species Ectocarpus sp. CCAP 1310/34. The sequence goes on along the minus strand of CACKRE030002232.1, from coordinate 28,794 downwards.
ATCTCGCAGTGTTGTGTACTGATATTTTATTCTTCACTGCTCAGGATTTGGTGCTTTTAGATGCTGCATGTGAAGGAGGAAGGGCAGAGTATCTGCAGAGTGAGGCGGGCGGGGGATATTGATTTTAGTGCTCTGGGAGGAAGGGCGAAGCAAGAATGTAGCCGAAACATCGAAGCCTACACGTAGAGCCGTTCTGTTATCATAGATATAGCCAGTGTCTTGTCCGAAGGCAAACATTATTGGTCGGAGTATTTTGTGCGAGGTGTGCAACGCATACAATGCAGTCTGCACGTGTTACAAAAAATATTGGAAATTTCGCGAAATTTAAAACGTTGTCGTACCAAACATCGCCAGCTATTTATATTTAGCTCATCGGAATGGAGGCCACACGCTGAACAATCTCGCGTATTGGTATCACACGTACGTGCTGTGAGTAGTGTCAAGGAGAGGTGCGAGGCAACGATGGTGACAGATTCTACACGGAATGTGCCGTGCTACCAATGGTAATGTGGGTACCGGTGGCAGTCGCGACGGACCCCACATTGACATGTCATCCGGTGCAGAAAACAGACGTGCGCGGGACTACAGCAGTACACCACATGGGAAAATCTCACGAATACCAGCCGTTGAGTACGCCTACGCCACTAGACAGAGTGGAAATACACCGCCCTGCCATCATGGGGTATCGACGCTGCCGCCGTGGGCGTGTGGCGATGTTGGGCTTGCCCCCTCTATCAGCTGTCGCCGGTGCGATGCGGTGTGTGCTGTGTATGTACCAGAGGCACAAATCCGATGTGTGCAATGCTGCAGGGCGGTGCGTTGCTGGTGCCAGTGCTGATGACGTGCTGCCAAATGCAGAGGGATGCTTGCCAAACCTCTTTTCCTGGATCCAAGCTATGAGGTTTGGCCCTCTGCCTTACGAAACGTGTGGTGCACGTTGTGCTGTGTGGTGCCAAGGACTGTAGCTATAATCTAACCCCGGACCACCCCCACGAAAATTCGGAGAAAAATTCGGGAGCCTGTCCTGAACTATACTTGTAACCTGGATCAGTCCTGGACTGTACCTGGAACACAGAGCCGGGCGTCTACCAACCACAACTACGAGCGCGTACCTAGCCCCCACCAACGCGAGTGGACGCATGCCTGTTAGGGAGTGGATCGCGTGAAACCGACGAAGAGGTGGCTTTGAAGGGGTGCGCTGTGGATACCACCACGATCATATTATTTGCTTGGGATAACATGCAAACTTCAGCAGGTTGGTGTGGGTGTGTTCTTGGGCACATGCATGGAAAGGACGGTGGGGTTGGTCGGACTCCGCCACCCGGCAGCAGCGGACAGCGTTGATTTAATGGGGGAAGCGTAGTCACGGTTTTGTATGTTTATTTTGCGCGTTGTACAGCAGCTGAAATTGGAATTGTAGCCATCACCACCCCTCAGTTGGCTCTAGACAGCAGTAGCAGTTCCCCTGTGAACAAAAATACCTCGAAGGTTGTTGCTTCCTAGCTCCAGCCGCTCAATGCGGCGCTCATCGTTTGCTTGGACCCCATACCACGACCCAATATGATAGTCTGTGTCCCAGTATGCATCTGCCCTCCAACGGCTGCCGGTCCACAGAGAAAGGGCGGCAAGTGCTTCACGATCCGTCTCTGCTCCAAAGAATACATTAACATTTGTGACATCCACAACGGGGCGAAGCTGAGTAGAGCAAGAAAAGACCGGCTGTTGCTCTGGAAGAACTACCTCGCAGGTCTCAAACAACTGCTGCTGCACCCGTAGCCATTTGGCTCACCCTGTGCGGACCTTGCAGGCAAATAGACCCTGTACGGACGCTGTGACAGGGTAATCGGCGGTCCCCACAAGGTCCACGGGCAGGAACCCTGTCAGGGTGTCGACCCTGCCAGGGTTGTAAGATATAGTAGCTGTCGCTAAAACGAGCGACAGCTGATAGATGTAACTGTCGTCAGACGTGTGCGTCCGCGGGAGGTGGAAGAGACCCTTTCTTCTTCTTTTTCTCTTTGCAATTCACGTCATTGGTTACCCGCGACGGCGCTGAAGACGCCCATGTCCGTGTACTTGACCCTCGTACTCTGTGCTAACTCCCCAAGTCTAACCTCTTCCTGCAGCCTAGCCTTCATCGTCGGCGAATTTCCAAGGTTACCAATCCTGTCGAAACTCATGGGCTCTACCATGAGGTCCACAAGTCTCTTCGCCCTACTGAGACAGACGAAAGTAAGCCCCGTGCAGGCCTCCTTGGGCCCCAAGTCAATGACGGCCTTGGCTAAAGTCTGCCCCTGGGACTTGTGCATCGTAATTGCCCAGCAGAGCCTAAGGGGCAGCTGCGTCCTGACCTGCGTCCCCCCGTCCTGCCAGGTGGTGTCGACGGGAGAAATAGGGACACAACGTCTATACCTCTCCTGAGACGACCATTCCCCCCCCGAGTACCCTTCAAACTTGACGACAACGTAAAGGGGGAGCTTCGGCGGGGGCGCATCATCTGCGCACACCAACTCG
>CACKRE030002227.1:2193-12693 GCA_902602495.3 Ectocarpus sp. CCAP 1310/34 | reverse complement strand
GGTGGCAGACGGCATAATAAACAAAGCGTGTCGACGAAGCCAACCGCGGGCGCATATGTGGAGCATTGACGACCAAAACAAACATTGCCCGAGCACGAGGGACGAAGAAAAGCGTGCAGAACTACGAGCACACGCGAGGAAAATGAGCGTAACCAGCGTGCATAAGTCGCCTTTTGAGCTTACGCACGTGCCGAAAAATGTGCATAAAAATGTCAAGAAATAAGCATAACAGGTCAGGGGCGTGTTTGATGAAGAATCAACTTCGGCGCCGTGCGGTGCTCATGTACCTTTGCGCAATGACGTTTTTTGTAATACGGTACCCGCCGGACTTGAAAATATATTCGTTTTTCAGCGTGTGATCATTTTTATTTGTTTTTTCATCGAAACCACCGCACCCCCCACAACTTGGTAACGCTGTACGACGAACCCCAAGCATCTACGCTGTCTGCATTTGAGACAAGCACACCAGGAACCTAAGCCTAGTGCCCTCCCTTGCGCAACACCGGCGCCCAGAGGAACACGCACATGGCCATCACCTAGATGTCGCTTCCCAAAACAGACACAACCAACATGCTTCCGTACGTGAAAACAAAATCGACTTCCACTAACAACTGCATACCTGCCCGACACACCAACCTGTCAAGTTGCATAATACCAAGACCGGGCGTACTCTTCAAGCGTAACATTCTCAAAAGAAACACGCCCGTTTCCACCCTCCCTTGTTCTGCAACAACTCAGGTAAACAAAACACTTGTTGCCCTTCCTACTTAGGCCGTGGGTCACATATAACCGCGTAGCCCCCACACATGAGTGATGGTGGCAAATTCTACCAACGTGAACGTCTCTACCCCCCGACACTTTGCCATCATCACCAGCAACACAACGTCACCGGCGAAGGATGCACTAATGGCATAACGACGAACACAAACATTCAGAACAACCACGATTTGGGTGCAAGACAACGCGCAAATGACGGCGGAAAGAAACACGCAACAGTGAACAGAATTTCCTCGAATACAAGTTGCTTGATTTCATCACGACCTCAAACTGGTACCTCCACACAAAACATGACAACAAAATCCAAGCTTATTCCAACTACTCCACCAACACATCTTGATGGCGAAGCAAGCCTTTAATTCCTCACGTCCATCCTGACGCATTCTTGTCTCCACCGCTCGTTCCCGGCTGATGAAATGCGCGCGGCACCTCCCCACGCGACTTTGATGACACCCACTTAGCTGTGCCCCGTTCCACCACCCACCTCCGGCTGATGTTTGCGCGCCACCTCCGCGCGACTTGATATGCTACTCCCCCCGCTCCTATGACGAGGCAGAACAGCCACGGCCCCTCCGTCCGTGCTGGGTTTGCGCGCCACCTCCGCGCGCCTTATAATGCTGCCCCCCCCGTTCCGACGACGAGGCAAAGCAGCCACGGCCCCTCTGTCCGTGCTGTGGTCAAAAAACGCCGCCCGCTCCCGCGTGATCGGCGCCCACCCCACGACGCGCCGTCGCGCGTGTCAACCGTGGTAGGGCGTACCCGGCCTCTACTGCCGGCCTTGGATCGACTTAACAAAACACCGCCAGCATCAAGCATGTACGGCGCCCCCCCCCCCCCGCGCCGTCGCGCGGTCGATCCATGGTTGAGTGTCTCCGGCAATCCTGCCCAACGGTCTCTCTACCGTCCTGGTGCTCCACCGCCTTACCGCAGATGGAATGCGCGCCGAAACTACGCGTCTTCACGGCCCCTCCGTCCGTTCTGTTGCACCATCAATTATTCCGGCGACTTCTGTGCGCCCCGCCCGCTACTACAGCAAGGCAGAACAGTGGACACGACCCTTCCGCCGTGCCGCATTCTCCACCCGACCTTCCCTGAATGGATTGATTGGTTGCTGTGACACTCTCACCAGTGTCTCCAGCGGCAGCAGACTGCTGTATGCAAGCACTGCCGAACGTACTACGAAGAGAGTTGGTGTCTTGGAATGCACCAAACCCACCTGCAGCAGGGACCTCCACATCCCGCACCAGGGCGCCTTCCACGCCCGGCCTACTGCTGCTCTCTCCTCCAGCAGTGTCACCCTCCCTGACGACCACCGCAGGACACAGCTCTCGATGACTGCTCGGCGGAACCCCCAATGCCGCCGCACCCGCGGCGCCCTCTTGCAGCGCCGCCGACCCCTCCTGGCCTTGTCCTTCCGACTCGGCCTGCAGTAGCGATGGCAGCATGCCCATCATCTCCTGCACCTCTGTCATCTCTACTCGTTCAGTTACTGCTCCGTTCCCGTCAGAAAGCGTCCAGTGCAGAGTTGCGTACCCTGGCTGCTGGAACGCCGCTGCCTCTCGCTTGGCATAGCCCGCACGCACCGTCTTGCGGATCCTCCCGGGAGGACGAACGCTAGCGTGTTCATGAGCCCTAGCCCTGTTAAGGGCCGGCGGACTTGGGGCTGCTGTTTTAACTGTGTGTATTAGCTGGCATGAGAGAGGAGAGAGGGAGAAGGAGGAGAGGCCCCAATTCTCGAGAGAACACGGAGACTCCGCACTATCATCCAAAGCCTATCAGCACATACCCTTCAAGTTGTCCCAGCTGCGTCCTACGTAACGGCTACTTTTCGACTATCTACTTCTACGCACGAACATCAAGTTCAAAGATCAGACAACAAATAAATTGTAGATCTTGAGATTGGAGATTCGGTGTTAAATAATAGCATTCGTTGTTTAAACCTTGATTACTGTTGATTTAAACTACTTGACTTTTTTTGCACAAGTAGAGAGGAGAGAAAATACGCAAAAGACCTACAAAGACCGAAGACCAAGACCACAGGAACATAGGACACACCGCACATCACTGATTCAGCCATCCTCTGCCTTCATGGAGCGAGTATTTTCTATTCTGCGTGGTGCGTGTATGGACCAGAGGCAGGAGTCGAGCTTCAGCGATCGCATTGCCGCAGCTAGCTGCCCTTTTCAAGTACAATAGAGGGCGCGGAGAGTAGTAGTACGGGAGTACGCGAGTTCACTGTTTTGCCCGTGGTGTGTGTTTGTGGTGTCTTGGATATGAGTCCGATATATCGTAATCGAGGCGCTTTCTTATTTGCTGCTGTATGAGACAATTTTCTCCAGGTTCGCGTGTGAGCAAGTTCCCTTAGGGATGGGCGGTGGATGGTGTGGATACACACCGGATCAACCTCTGGTGGAGAGGCTGATGTACGGAACGTTGAGTGGAGTGTGTGTGTGACAGGTGGGGATCAACCTTGTGTTGAAGCAAGGTTCAGTATCCAACCTGCACTGAATCTATCTATCTGTGGTAACACCCCGAAGGTAGATCTCCGACAGGTCATCTGATGCCACAATCAATCTACGATAGTCTGAGGTGGCATTCACAGCTGTTATTTTTCTGTTTCGTTTGGTAGTGCATTTTCAGGTGAAGTCTACAAGTAAGTGCCTGTCTGTGCGTATTTTTGTTCCTGTTGGAATTGAACGTGTGGCATGGCTTTGGCTTGAATTTTTTTCTTGACGTTTGTGCGGTTTGTTGTAGAAAACAGGGCCACCCTGCTGTTTGGTTCAGTGGCCATTACTACGTGGTATTTGCCAGCGGTGTTCCATTTTACAGCAGTAGCCTAGTAGTAGCCCGCACTGCTATGGCTGTTGATTGTTTTAATTTCAATTAATTGCTATTTTTCGTTGCATCGACAATTATCGGGGGGGGATGGAATGTGTCCATGATTCTAGAGGCACTGACAGCAATCGGTTTGGTGTTCTGGTGGGTTTTGACACTGCTACAACAGGGGCTGTTGGAGGCGCATTTGCTACAGCACGGCCCTGGGGCTGTTGGAGGCGCATTTATATTGATTGCTTGAAGTATTTTACCGCGATTGATTCCAGAAATAAATATATCTACTCTGTCTGCCGAATGGCGATCACGGAAGGCCAAGGGTGAAGGGAATGCGGGAAAAACAGGGTTTTCGCCTGATTGAGAGCGGAGTATTATGCGATTGAGAGCGGGAGCCAAAAAAATTGAAATTTCGGGTCCAGACGCCTCTTGCCATTTCTTGGGAAGCAGGGGGCGGGCTCTTCCAAGAAGCGGCGAAAATTGAAGGTCTCATCAGCAGCGTCACGAGCATATGCGTGTCATCGCGATCGGATGCGGCAGCTAGGAGCTAGACAAGTTGCTAGATTTCCCCAGATTGGCTATTCCTGCCTCAAACTGTTTCAGGGCGATTTGATCGCGGGCGGTGAGCTCTGCTGTAGATTCTGCTCCCCGCTGTAGCTCCACAACGAGAGACGCCCACAGGATGACCAGGGTATCGGCTTGTTGTAGCTACGGGCTAGGCCTTCAATTCAAGTCACGCAGCAAGCTCCACCTCTCAGCGGTGGTCCAGCTACAGCGCATCGCGCAATCTCGCTCTCAATCAGAAACTTCGCTCTCAATCACACGAAAACCTTGTTGAAAGTAGTCCCCTCTTCACCCTTATTACAACGAACGAGTGCAGAGTAGTAGTAGTCGGATGCGTCGAAAAACATTTCCTGAAAGACTAGTCCAAGATAATTAGCTAGCGCTGTGTGATACAGCAACACAATTATTCATTCATTTCGACGGTGGTGGCAGACGGCATAATAAACAAAGCGTGTCGACGAAGCCAACCGCGCGCGCATATATCGAGCATTGACGACCAAAACAAGCATTGCCCGAGCACGAGGGACTAAGAAAAGCGTGCAGAACTACGAGCACACGCGAGGAAAATGAGCGTAACCAGCGTGCATAAGTCGCCATTTTGAGCATAGCCAGCGTGCATAAGTCGCCTTTTGAGCTTACGCACGTGCCGAAAAATGTGCATAAAAATGTCAAGAAATAAGCATAACAGGTCAGGGCCGAGGTCAAGNCTACGAGCACACGCGAGGAAAATGAGCGTAACCAGCGTGCATAAGTCGCCATTTTGAGCATAGCCAGCGTGCATAAGTCGCCTTTTGAGCTTACGCACGTGCCGAAAAATGTGCATAAAAATGTCAAGAAATAAGCATAACAGGTCAGGGCCGAGGTCAAGCAAAGCCATGCATATTTCTGCAGGGGGCTCGCTGGTTCGGATGCCCCCCACCCCCTCTTCCCATCCGTCTGGCGAGATTCATAACGGGATCTGAGATGGAGAGCTTCGTTGCACCCTGTATGTAGCTGGTACACACATAGCACTCGTGAATCCCCGTACACACACAAAATCCCAAATTGAGTGGTGTATGCGTTCATTTAGTGTGCCAACGTATCCTGGGCTCGTATATCTACATACCTGTTTTGGAGACGAATTTGTTGCGTTTTTGTTCAGCCGGAAAAAAAAAAAATCAAGTATTGGAGTAAAGTGGGGTATTAAGGGACACCCGCTAGTAAGGGATACTTTTTTCAAATGGACGTATCTGGGCACACAATCCGCGGAGACCCCTGAATTTTTTCGAGGTGATTGCAGCAAGCCGTTAGCTTTCGTTTGCGCACCTCAGCGTGCTCATCGGATCACTCAGTCACGAGATACAGCAAAGTAACTCCCAGCACCGCTGATGCGGTGCATCTTGCCCCTTTTCGGGTCCCTGCTGCTAAGCATTGGCCCGGGCCCATATCGACGCTTCTAGTTTCGAAAGCCTGCGACTCGCTACAGAGCATATATCAACCAGGGCTGCTCCCACAGCCTCTAGGGTGCCCAAGAGCACCTACACACGCGTACGCAGTTGAAGGGGACCGTGGGTGCCAAGGACAAAGGCGAAGTGTCCCTTATTTGGGGCTCGGGGAGTTTTCCGCCGTATTTTCGCTGACAAGTGAGGTGTGCTTCACCGGGTCTATCTCATGCCTAGACTGCGAATCTCCTCACTGTTGCTGTTGAGACGTAGCCTGTGATCAACCGTATTGTGCTATACCTCCACATCCTTGTAAATCGTTCCCATGCCAGAGAACGAGCTGTTTGCGTGGGGGGTGCCTTAGGTGTCCCTTAATCGGTACTTTTACTCTAGACTAGACTAGCCTACCGTAAGAATCGGGGTCTTCGCACGGATCGGCGTCTCCGCACGGGTTGGGGTCATGGCACAGAGGTGCGGAACAAAAACCGGGTTCCACATGATTTAATTCGATTATCGCACAGGGATCGGGGTCTACGCACACTGTGCGGAGACCCCGATCCCAGCAATGAGGTTGGGCGCTTCCAAGAGCGGTGTCCAGTCTTGTTGTGCGCTAAACAAGTAGGGGCGTGTTTGATGAAGAATCAACTTCGGCGCCGTGCGGTGCTCATGTACCTCTGCGCAATAACGTTTTTTGTAATACGGTACCCGCCGGACTTGAAAATATATTCGTTTTTCAGCGTGTGATCATTTTTATTTGTTTTTTCATCGAAACCACCGCACGCAACAAACTACCACCCAGGACTCGTGCGAAAAACCGGCAGAAAGTAGCGATCTCCACAAAAGTATTCTGTAAATCTTTACTGGCACATACATGCTCGTGGACCGCGTTGCAAGTATTGTTCCACGTTCGTATGTAGCACCAAACAAAACCCCCTCTCTAGAAGCCGCTGTCCTCTGCATCACAGAGTTCTAGCGCCAGTCTCCTACGAACATGTTGCAAACCAAACCTCTACTGTACTGGTACTCCCACGTAACGGCGGTATTGCTCGATCCCTTCTTCATCCCCCGCCCCTTCCACGACTTCTACATCGCTGTCGTCATCGTCAATCTTGATGTCGCTGTCGTCACCGCGAGGCAAAAGCCCCGCCTTGAGCTCCTTTGCGGCAGCCTCGATGTGATTGGCGGTTGATTCAGCTGGTACCTTCGGAAGTTGGAGCGGCGGCAGAGTCACGTTGGGGAGTTCCGCGAGCCATTTGACGCGCTGCTGCCCCAGGAGCTTGTTCGTGCGTGGAGGTAGATTAGTCGGATTGTACCAAATCACTGGCGGTTTCGTGTACCGCAGATGGGATTGCCTTGAGGGGCGGCTAGGAGAGACCTTGAGATACGAGTTGCGGGCCCCCTTTTCGACTGGCTTTGGGTCTGGCACTCTTCCTCCCTCCTTCTCCCTCATGTCCCCCTACGATAATACATGCCGTTAACAACACTCTTTGTACTATGGAGGTCACACAACAAGGGCATACCAACACTACTCTAGAATGCATCCTCCGGAGGAGCCCGATGATCTTCAGAGTTCAGCTGTGGTGAGAAGCAGCAGCAGGAGCGTTGTGCGTGATCCCGTGGTAAGGACATTACTGAGTGACACGACGCGCAAGTTTTGACTAGGGTTTCGAGTTGAGGCGAGAACCAGGGGTGTAGGAGATGATGGGCAGGCTGCCATCGCTTCTGCAGGCCAAGTCGGGTGGGCGAGGCCAGGATTAGTCGGGCCGTGCTGCGAGAGGCACGGCAGGTGCGGCGGGATTTGTGTGTTCCACCGAGCAGCCACCAAGAGCTGCGTGGTCGTCAGGGAGGGCGACACTGCGGGAGGAGAGAGCAGCAGTAGGCCGGACGTGGATGGCGCCCTGGTGCGGGCTGTTGAGGTCCCTGCTGAAGGTGTGTTTGGTGCATTCCAGTACACCAACTCTCTCCGTCTGTTGTAGAAGTTGTGGCAGAGCTGTTGCACAGCAGAGTTGCTACCGCTGGGGGCACTAGCGAAAGTGTCCCAGCGACCGACTTATCCACTCAGGAGGGGTCGGACGAAGTTAGGCGGCGCCAAGAGGATGCTGTCGACGGTGGGGATGCTGTGTAGTGCATGTCCACCAGGAGTCCCAACGGGGGCTCCATAGAGCGGGAGCACGGAGGCTGCCGCTCGCCCGCAGGTGCGGGTCGTGGGAGCAGAGGAGAGTATCCGCTACTCCCGAGCCGGTTGCTATATCGGTTTGTCCCCATTAAAAGGGCGTGTAGGAGGGGGCACGCGGAGGCGGTGGAGTTCTGCCGCCTGCACCCCAGCAGCATGGAAGGAACACAAGACCGGGAGATGGCCTGGAGGTATACAACACCAATGTCTGCTGGGGCGGGTCTGGAGACAAGGCCGGAGCGGGAATGCCCGCGGGTTGTACCCGCAAGGTATGTGGCCCGCGAACACGGGTGGAGAACACTCGTGTACACTTGAGAGTAGTGTGTGCTCTCTTGTGTTTATCCCCATTAAGGAGCGTGTAGGAGGGGGCACGCGAACCCAACCCGTCGTGTGTGCGGGGAAGGGTACCAGAAAAATCTTGCTGGCCCCGATGGATATGCGGGGAGAGAAGTGCTTCCTGGCCCCGATGGATAGGCGGGGTATCACGGGAGTTGTGTGAGAAGTGCTGGAGTATTTGGCCACACCCAGCAGCACGGCAGTGGCCGTGGCTGCCTTCTACCAAGAGCGGGAAGGGGGCAGCGAACATCAAGGCGCGTGGGGTACCGCGTGCACTCTACATCATCAGCTGGCGGGGCCCGGAAATACGTAGCTGTGGGATGGTGGAGTTCAAAGACACGAGAAAGCCGTCGTGTGCCTGTCTGCTACACCGCTACACCGAGGAACGTCGGGACGCCGAGGGACGTCGGGTGTGGGCGGGTGGGGAGGGAAGCAAAACGGACCAGCCGCGCGGTGGATTTCCGCGGGCACTATCTTCATTTTGGTTGGTACCGGAATGTGTTTTATTTTGTTTTTTTTTCTGATTCTTTTGTATGTGGCGTTAGCAGTAACGGGCGATAACTTGTATTGCACGTGAAAAGTCGTAAGTGAGGCGCTGTTGCGGACTTGCATAGATCGCTGTTAATCGCTTGTTGAAATCCATGGGTGTTTCCGCCGCCACATGCTCGAGTTTCAGGCGTCACCGCTTGTTGTGTGTTCCCTGTGTGGCCTGTGTGGTTGCAGAATAAGGGAGGGTGGCGCCGTGCGTGGGTTTTTTGTTTTGGAGAGTGTATTGCTCGGAGAGTTTTGCGCCCGNNNNGGTTTTTTTGTTTTGGAGAGTGTAATGCTCGGAGAGTTTTGCGCCCGGTCTGCAGATATTCTGCAACGTGACAGAGTTATGGTCGTCCTCTCATGATTGAGGTGGAACTATTTCGATCTTGCAGTTACTGGATAACGGAGGGCGTTGCCTCTTGGGTGCTGTTGGACTCTCTTTACGGGAGGAGTTTGGTCATGTTTCCACGATGTTGCATGTACCATGTGTCTGATTTGTTGATTGAATGCTGGACGATCGCCACGTGTATGTGCTTCTAGGCAACCAAGTGACTGAGTAGTCTGGTGAATAAGACCATGTAACGAGTAAGGATACGCCGGGAGTTCGAATCTCACCAGGCGTCGCCTTTGTTCAAGGAATGAAGAAAGGAAAGCGCCTTTCCGAGAAGGGGAAAGCGACGCGCGTTGTTTGGCACACTAGAGAGGGCGTATGAAGTCGTCCCCAACTACTAGGCATGTGTTGCGTAAGGAAGGGCATACGGCGTGTAGACTATCAGTGTTATTCGAGGAGCGGACAATGGATATCAGGTGCATTGTAGGTGGCTATTTTGGCCAAGTTTGTCGTACGACCTCACCAGAAGGGTAGGGGCGTGCTTGATGATTTGTTTTTGTGCTGCGCAGGGAGGACCTTGTCGAGTCAGCCGAGCGTGGCGTAGAGAGCGAGCCGGGGGCGGTGGTAGATATTGTCTTGCCTTGATGTTGCAGTACGGCCGTTGGAATCTTTCATGATATGAACGGCGTGAAGGCGTTGAAATTTGTAAGGGGTTTTGATCCGATGGCGGGTTTCCCCTTGTTTCGAATTTGCGTTGTTTAAGGTGCTTTTCGGATGTACTCTTCGACGCACGAGTGGTGGTTATTCACTGGCGTAAAGAACCAAGGGAGGGTGTTCGTGCGTGGAGGTAGATTAGTCGGATTGTACCAAATCACTGGCGGTTTCGTGTACCGCAGATGGGATTGCCTTGAGGGGCGGCTAGGAGAGACCTTGAGATACGAGTTGCGGGCCCCCTTTTCGACTGGCTTTGGGTCTGGCACTCTTCCTCCCTCCTTCTCCCTCATGTCCCCCTACGATAATACATGCCGTTAACAACACTCTTTGTACTATGGAGGTCACACAACAAGGGCATACCAACAGAGCTCGCGGTAGCCGTCCCCGGAGTTGTGCAGGCACCAGGCGTGGTCTTTGCTGCCGTCGGGCGCGAGCGTGAGGCCGCAGATCTTGAAGCAAGTCTTGACTGTCTCGGGGGTGATGGATGCCCACGCGTTCTTGCACCAAGTAGCGACGGCCCCACGCCCCGGCGGTGCCAGCTTGCCCGTCTTGGGGTCCCTGGCCGCCTTTGCCGTGTGTGCCGTGTACATGCCCCGCAGCAGCCGCTTCATCTGCTTGTTGAGCATGCGATCCAGCGGTTGGAGGAGGGGAGTNAAAAACAGAAACAGCAGCAACAGACGAAAAATGCACGCGTCTACCAAGGCTATTACCTAGTACTCGAGTTCGTTCAGGAGTACTTTCACCAGTGTCCTCCTTGTATTCGCTACCATCATTCTGATCCTCATTTTGACAAGAAGAATCTCTGGGCAGTTCTTCCCTAGCCC